>JAGKRZ010000296.1:14-23502 GCA_020002355.1 Intubia oerlemansii
CTCTCTCTCTCTCTCTCTCTCTCTCTCTCTCTCTCTCTCTCTCTCTCTCTCTCTCTCTCTCTCTCTCTCTCTCTCTCTCTCTCTCTCTCTCTCTCTCTCTCTATTTTTTTTTATTATTTTTTGTACTAACCCTAACTTCTTTACCTGTCTACTCATACGTTGTGACAAAACAAAAAAAAACATGTATGCCGGTGTGTAATGTACTCCCGAGTTCTCGTACTGGGTCTCGTTTTGTTTTTCCACGGCATCCCTGTCGCGCTACCTGCGCGGATACATCCCCTACCGGTCCGCTTTCACCGTACACGGCTGTTTGGGGGCAAAAAAAAAGAGAGAGAAAGAGGTTCGGACGAAGCTTCAGCATATTGCAGTGATTCTCGGCTTCGCTATATAAAATATACAGGTGCTGCCTTTTTTTTTTAGCTGCCTCTCGCTTTCACCGCTACTATGTCTGCCCGTGCATCTGTAAAGACGTGAAAAAAAAAATCTTCAGAGAATTTAACTGTTGGGCAGCAATACATACTCCATAGGATGATACATTAATGCGCATACAGATGCATATATGTGCCGTAAGAATCGACTAAAATGGTATGGAAGTCATGCACGTCCCACGCGTTTAAAAAACCGACTTTGTGCATATGGGACCGTCATGGTCGATTAGAGGGCCTGCATGCTGTAAAATACACACTGCTAGACAGTACAACGTCAACAGAGACCAAACATGTCAACATGCTGGCCATGCCGGTGAGCCTGACGTATGGGGCAGTAGCTTTCACACCCGGAGTAGGATTCATCGTATGGCCCAAAGATACGGCCGTCAAGGTGAATCAAGACCTCCGAGTGGTCCCTTCAGTGGCTCATGCCGGCCCCCATGACAGACGAGAAGCCATCTTGTAGTATCGCGAGTCGCATGGAAGGCGGCCGGATGCGACCGCATCGGCACTTGTATCCTATCAAATCATTGGCCAGGGCAGTTTTAATATTCTGCTGTGTTGGCCCTAGAGGCCCCATTTCAAGGCCCGTCCTGTCTTTGGCCGAATACAGGATGCATTGACATGCGAAGCCGTTGGTCGTTTTACTTCCATCCGCATAATGTAGGTTATTTTTTTCATTAGTTTAGGGTACTCGGTATTCATTGGTTTATTTTTATTGCTACCTACCTAGTTGGCTTTTTTTTTCTCCGGCCGCTCTCGGAGGGGAAGTTGCTCGCGTGGACAAGGTACTCCGTAAAATGCTTGCTTACCTAGATGGCAAAACTTTGTCCGTGCGCTTACGCACAAACGGCTTTGCATGTCCCGGCCAGGTTCGCGTTTCTTGCGGAATCTCATCTCCTTTCAGAAAATACATTTCCGTGACTGTGTACACAAGTTTACTTTACGAATATGTTTTTTCCTCGCCCACCCTTCACAAGGCGTCCGAACAGGTCTGCAGGCGTCCATACATGTAGAAACGCGAGGCTGGTAACCACCATGAAGATTTAAAAAGGACAGTTTGGGACTCGATCCCAAGCATGTTTCGCATTGACACGTCGAGATGCCTGCTGCACACGCCCCCTTCCTAATTCTTCATCTTGGTTTGAAAAAGGTATCAGATGCCTAAATACAGCCTTGACAAAAAAAAAAAAAAAAAAGGAACCGCCTCGCTATTCTACAGAAGCCTCATGCTAGGCATGCATGCATTATAAATGGACAAATCAGAACGGACATCGCTATTGCCTCGTCGCCTCGCCACACACCTGGCAAGATGAGTGGTGGTGTACTGCGTGTGATCATTGGGCATCAACAGAATTACCTAGCTTTAGGTATATTTTACATGAGAAAAATGCAAACTGATTTGGAAAGAAAGAAAATCCTGGAGTAGGTACCTAGGATAAGTAGGCAGGTAATTTAAAAGAATACGTAAAATAAAATACCCAATATAAAAAATAAAAATACACAAAACAAAAACAATACCCTAGCAAAAGCAACCTACCTACATATGGACGCAGCCTAAAAGAGAAAATCGAGGGAAAATTTCACTCACACCCTCACCAATATAGCTAGGTACGTTTTCAGCCGCACACACACGCCACCCATCACACACAACGCTTTTTATCGTGAGTCATGATATCGTCCCTTTTCTCGACCTCAGGCGGCGTTCAATGATACGCCCCTTGTTGCGCCATAGATATGGATGAGTTTGCCACATGCATTGTCGAGGAGTGTGGACAACCAACCAGTTTTCATAACGGCTGTTGGGCACGGTTGAACAGCGACACACCCTCCCACTCCTCCCACCACCCTCCGAGATACATGTTTCGCTCCTTTTACCTACCCCTATTTTGTACTCCAGCCAAAGGAATCACAGATTCTCACACACCTTTATAAGCCTCATAGATGCCATCCAACGTCTGTCCTCCAGTGTTACAAATCGAGGCTTTGCGCAGAAAGCAAAACATGAGTGAATTAAACCTAAGAAAAACAGAGTATTTTTCAAGGCAAAAAAAAAAAAAAAGAACTAGAACAAAAAGGAATGCCAGAGCTGGTCAGCAAAGGAGTCATCTTATGGTTACAGGCCGTCACACAAGGGCAGGCATCCAGGTCTTTTTTTCTTTTCTTACTCATTTAGACGAGCCAAACTTGTCATATCTGTCTCTGCTTGGATCACATGGACCACATGAATCACAAGGTGCACGTTTGAAAAAAAAAAAAAAATTAAAAAGGCTGTACAACACACCTATGACCTTGGAACAAAGACGTAAATTTTGTAGGGATCCTCAGACTTCGAATTGAATCTATTCGCTCTCGTTACAGGGTTGATGTTGAAAGTTGAAATTTCATTATACGCCGCCATTAACTGTCCAGCCCTCCCCAACCTAGGTAGTCTCCAAGTGAAACCATCATACAATGTATCATCTGCCAACCTATCCTGCTGACATGATCCCCGTGGACGCCTCGCTCGTAATCAAATGTGCATGCACCGTTATTATGCGCCGTAAAAAAAAAATCACATCCGACAAAACAACAAGACGGTCTATGATGATCCTTTGACACCCAAAATCCTGACGCCAAAAATAAAACTCCCATTTTCCTTCATTGTCACAGAAATACGCCGTTTCCTTTTTTTTTCCTTTTTTTTTTCAAGACTCTTGATGAAAGCCTCGAGCCAGGGACCGGGCACCATGCACAGTCGACCCGTCGACATGGCAAAAGGCGACGGTCACGCCGTGCATACGCAGCAGGTCAATGTACTGCACAATCAGCCGCACGAGCACGCTGTTGGGCATAACGCGCCGCGTGTTGTTTTCCAGGTAGACAAATCGGCCGCGGTCGTCGTTTTCCAGCTCGGACGCGTTGTAACCAGCCAGCTGACTGGTATTGTAGGGCTGTCTGCTGCCACTGCTGATGCCACCGCTGGTGCCGATGCCAATACTGGCACCGTAAGCATCGCGGTCGTCATCGTCCATGCCAAGGTAGCGCTGCCGGATGGACCGCGGCGACGGTGTTGGGGACGTCGAATTGGAGCGGACGGTTGGTGGCGCCTGGCAGCTCTCGTGTGTCGTGCTGTCCTTGGACTCCTTGGACTCCTTGGACTCCCCGGGAGGGTGGAAATGACGGTCGATGATGGTGCCGAGCATATCGGCAGTTCCCAGTTGGTCGAGAGGCATATCAGTTTGGACTGCGAACGCAGACTGTGGTCCAACAGCACCACCCGACTCTTGAACACCCTCGTTTCCGTCATCATCGTTGTCGTCGTTCTCCTTGCTATCGTTTTTGTGGTCCTTGCCGTTGCCCCCGGCCACGCCGACCTCCACGTCCTCCTCGCCTTTGTTTTTCTTGGCCTTTTTCTTTTTCTTGTTCTTCTTTTTGTTCTTCTTTTTCTTTTGAGCCGTCTCGCCTTCACCCTCGGGCTCTCCGCTCGCGGACGGCGCCTTGCCGCCTGCCCAGGCCTTCCACGCCCACGTCCAGCGTGTGCGCAGCTGTTGGCCGCCAAACAGGTCGACGACGTAGCGCGTGTCAGACAGGATGATGACCCGGAAGCGGTAGGCCTTGCGCCGCGCATGGTCGCTGATCTTGTTGGCGAGATCGTCAATGGCATGGCGGTGACGAGGTATCACGCGCGACCACACCCGGTTCAGCGCCAGCGCCACGGCTACCAGAGACGGTGCGTTGCTGTTGTAGCCTTGCTGCGAGTGGCGGACAAAGGCATGGTCATCGTCCACATTGACCAGAGTGCGTGCATTGTGGCCGGATCCGGCACCGAAATAGGCCGTCGCCAGCTGTGCACCCGATCCGGCCGCCAGGCAAGCCACTTGAACAAGGATGGACCGCGTCGTGCCCGTCTCCTCGTTGAAAATTTTCGGTACGTGCTTGCCGGAATTGGAATCTTCTAGAGTCGTGAACCAGCGCGGCCGGCTCCACGACTCGTTGAACGAAGCATGGTGGCTGGGATGTATATCCCCGTATGTGATCACTGGTCCAGTCGCCTCTAGGCGCGTGCTGACGATTGTGGCCATGATGGACCGCTTCGTTGGCTTCACTGCCCGGCGCCGTCCCTGGACGCTGTGCACGGCCGGAACTGGCTTGCCAGCCTTGGGCTGATGCTCAAACACGGGCATTGTGTACACTGGTCCGCGGCAGCGTCGCGTCACCAGCCAGTTCAGCCCGTCACATGCATTGCACTGGAACGTTTCGGGTATCTTCTTGGTCTCGTTGCGCGGTGCTGTGCCATCGCCGTTGATGCTCGGACTGGTCGAAGTATCGGCGTCGCTTCCAGGGAGATAGCCAAGAACCTCTGGATCGCGCTCTGGGTCGAACAGCGCTGGTGTCATTTTGGGGTCGGCCTCGTCTGGGTGCTGAGCGGCCGGGATGGAATCTTCGGTCAGTGCAATGTTTCCGAAGCCGCCCAGGCTCCAGTAAGGGCTCTTTAGGTCATTGACTCGAGTGCCCGTAACGTCACCCATAGACGAGTAGATATAATCTTTCACAAATGATTCTCCAGGGCCAACAAAACGGTAGGCTGGCGTGATGGCACACATGGGGCAGGTGGTCAGACTGTGCGGAACACAACGCAGCAGCTCAGTGTTCCGGGTTGCATACTTGTACACCACATGGTCGGGAATGGGCGCGTTGAGGTTGTTGTAGTCGCTGCCACTCACAGGATAGACATGGCACGGAACGTTGAAAGTGCGGCGATAGAAATCAGCTGCCGCTGTGCGGTCATCAGGGTCCCCGTCTTCGCTGCCGATGTGGCTTTTGTGATTGCGAGTGATGTGACTCTCGTGGCCGTTGCTGCTGCTGCTGCTACTGCTGCTCACACTTGAGCTCTTGCTGAGCTTTCTCTTTCTTGTCCATATGCCGGTTTCGGCATACTTGTAGACAGACTCGTTTGGGCGCAAGGAGGATGGCCGCGGACGCTCGCGAAATTGGCGGTAGAACTCGGTGATTTTCGGCGGCTCGTCGGCAGGCGGGTCCCCAACATCGAAAGAGCCATAGAGTATCAGCGGCATCTTGCCATCTTCTTCGAATATGAAGAGACGCCTGGCAAGCACTTCGGCGACGACGGGGTAGGGTTCTTCAGGAGTCGTCGTGCCGGTATTTTCGGCTGGCTTGCTGTCCACAGGCGGGTCAGCAGTTGCCACCTCAGTGTCGACTGTCTTGTCTTCCATGACCACATCTTCGTCTCCAGTGGCTGGTTCCGGGGGAGCTGGCTTTTTCTCGGCCTCCTTTTCCAGGCCGCCCTGTTCTTGGACAGCTGTGGTGATCTTTGCCGCTGGCTTGTCGATGGCAATGTTGTCAACGAGCAGCTCGTTTCCAGCAGGCTTCTTGTCGGCAGGCATACCCTCGACATTATCAACCGTCTGGCCCTCAGACTTGGAATGCCGTTGCATATCCTCGATCGCGGCTGCGCTCTTGGTAGGCGCATTGGCAGGCGGCAAGTCTGCCGTCTTGTGCTCCCCGAGTCGCATAGCCCGCCGCGCGTCTTTCTCAAACGCTGCCGTGATGGCTCTTGCGACTGAGGTCACATTATCTTTCTCGGACACGTCTTCGGGAGATGAATCGTCGTGTACCTCGAACTTGGGCAAGGCTGCCTTGGGCATGTCAATAGCAGGGCGGTCCATCTTGAACTTAACAGGTGACTTTTCCATGGTCTTGGCAGGCTCGGTGTTGGACTGTTGCAGTGCCGGCCAGTCCGTACTCTTGACAAAATCAGCAGGTGGGGAGGCATTCTTTTGCGCATTGACCATCGTCATGAGCGTTTTTGCCAGATCAGTGACGGGAAGGGTGCCGCTGGCCATAACTGCCGGTGACTTGTTAGCTGCGTCGGCCAAGATGGGGTCCTCTTTGCTTTGGACGGCCGTCAAGTTCTTCTTGACCGCATCCGCCCACGCCCTGTTCTTTGGGATGCTGGAAGATGTCCGCGGGCCACTTCTACCTGCTCGAAGATGAGGCGGCACGTAATGGGCCAAGGAGATTTCCACCGGCCCATGCTTGGCTTTGACCAACACAGAGTCGTTGTCATTGGCGATAGGGGCCGTGATGGTATTTGGAGCGGGTGTCTTGACCTCGGAAGCGGGGGTGTTTTCCTTCTCCGCCCTAGCGGCGACTGCCGGGTCGTTCTTGGCGGGCTTGATGGTGACGGGTGTGCTCGTGCTTTCTTGTTTCTTGGCCTCGACGGCTGGCACTAGATTGTCTTGCACAATCGGCGACACATCCTTGAGCACAGCAGCAGGTGGCACTCTTGCCTCTGCAGGCTGTATGTCTGCCTTGACCTCTGCCTTGACCTTGGCCTCGGGCTTGGAAGAAGGAGCCTCCTTTTTATTCTTGGAAAGCCGGGCCTTCTTGGTCTTGGATGGCATTACCCGGGTCGTGACAGCTGGGATCGTGGCCACAGTGATTGGCTCTTCGGGTGAATCCACAGGCGGCTCAGCAGTTGACTCGGCAGGCGACTCGGCAGGCGACTCCTTGGCCTCTGTGGAGAGTGCTTTGGGCTTGTCGGACAGCACTTCAGATGCAGGTGCCGGCTCATGAATCTCAACAGATGACACTGCGGTATCTAGTGTTGGCACCTGAATCTTGATTACTGGAGACGAGGGCGATGATGGTGGTTGTGTTGGCGAGAAAGGCGACTCTTGGTAAGATGCATCCGTCTCTTCAGCGCCTGGACGACGGCCGGGGGCCGAAGAGGGCCGCGGAGGAAGCTCAAACCCGCGCTTGATGTACGGCACAGATGGTACGCGTGAATGCAGGCGTTCGACCGTCTGACGTGGGCCAACAGGTTTGAGCATGTGGGTGTCGTTGCTGCAGGAAAAGCAAGGAGAGGCCGACACCCATTGGCCAGTGTACTCGTCGTAGTATCCGTTGTTGCTGGCGTACTCGGCGTCCTCAAGGGCAGATGGATCTTCGCCTTCCAATGCGCCCTTGTAACCGTCCGTGAACCCGATGTCGTAGCCCTCGCTGCGTCCTTGGTAGAGTCCCTGGTCGAGGCCATGGGCATGGCCAAGGTAGTAGCCGGCCTGGTGGCCCTCCTTGTAGCCCTCGCGATGGCCATCCTGGTATCCCTCCTGGATGCCCTTGCTGTGACCCTCGAGGTAGCCTTCTTCGTAGCCGTCACGGTGGCCTTCTTTCTGGCCCTCCTCGTGGCCCTTGTCGAAACCTTTGCTGTGGCCTTCTTCGCTGCCGCGGGAAAAGCCCTCCTTCTGACCTTCGTCGAAGCCGATGCGATGGCCATCCTTGTAGCCCTTTTCCTCGCCCTGCTCGAGGCCCTGCTTGAGGCCCTCCTCGTGGCCAGAGCGATGGCCGAGCTGGAGGCCCTTTTTGAGGCCTTCTTGGTGGCCTTCTTGGTGGCCCTCTTGACGGCCCTCTTGGCGGCCTTCATAGCGACCCTGATCACGGCCTTGGTTGCGACCGTCGACAAGACCGTCATGGTAGCCGCGCTTGGGGCGTCCGTAGCCATCATTGTGATGGCGATAGTCGTTGTAACCATTCTCATACTCGTGCGTCGGGAAGCGAGAGTACGACTGCTGCAGGCTTCCGTTGCTTTGGTCACGCTGGAAAAAGTCTCTGTGCATGGGGTCTCTGGCATCACTGCCATCTCTGTCTCGTTGAGTGTTGTACTCTCGATGGCCAAATCCAAGTCCAGGGCCTGGGCCGTAGCCGCGGCCTCGTCTTGGTGGCCCAGCCATGCTTTCTCGTGATGTGGGATATGGCTGATGTCCAGAGGAAAGATGAGGATGTGGAAAAGAAGAATGTACTAAAAATTTTTCTGGGGAGAACAAAAGGCGGGAAATAGGTGGGAAGGAGCGAACGAAGCGGGAAGGTGCGACTTTTGGAAGGTGCGAGCTTCCGTCAGAAACAAACTAGACAGTCCCAAACGCACCCACCTAAAAAGTGAAGCAATCTGTTTGCTGTCTCGATACCCTCAACACGGGACTCAAACAGGTTGGATAAAAAGAAGGTGTATTTCAACATGTTGTGCATTGATTGTTGTGAATTCGCGACAAACCGACACGGCCTTTTACAACGGTGAATACATCCGTGTGCGCGTGAATATGCTCACAACTCACCACACTGAGATTTATACTGAGATTGAATGAGTCTCAATGCTGTATATAACAAGCCATGTATATGCTGCATAATTCCTTTGTATAGTATATTAAAAATGAATTGTTGCACGACTCTTATGTTACGAAATAGCAGAAGTGAGGTCAAAGTGAGGTCAAAGGCCGTCCTGACGTTTGAGTCGTTATTCCATTTGCGTCTAGTGGCTTCCTCCCCTTGCGCGTACCTGGCAGCAGTGCCCTGTCGGGGAGCATTAGCGCTACATTAGGTAGAGACTACAGCCGTTAATAGCGGGCCTTTTAGGTGATAGGCTCATTTTTTTTAGCCTGGAAGCCATGCTTCCCCCCCATCCCGTTCAGGTCACTCTGACGCCACCACGGTAATCACGAATCAATTCGCGAATCACGTTTCTCGCACCACATTATCACGCGTCTCAGCACGCCAATGGTTGTCGGCCCATGCATTACATCAGGCTGCTGCGGCCGCCAAGCTGGGTGAACGCGTCGCGCCGCGGACCAGGGTCAGGGCCGGGGTCAGAGCCCTCGACATCCATCAGCCTTGTCCTGGCCATCACCACCGACCTTGGCGAGTCGTTTCTGTGCCCTGACGCACCGATCGAGCTTGCTGTCACGCTACATGTTGAGACGGAGACGGCCAAGGTCGAGCATGACGACCATGAAGACGCCAAGGACGAGGACGAGGACGACCATGAAGCCGACAACAAATCCCTTGAGTCTCCGTCACGAATACGGCATGCCTTTGTGCTACCGTTAACAGCGGCTGCTGCGCCCAGCAAAGGAAAGCCGGGCAAGACCAAGGCTGCAGCTGTGGCGGGCAGCGATGCGCTATGGCGTGCTGGAATGCGCGTGCTCAAGGTCGATGCACGGCTGCCGCCAGCAGCTGCCGCCCTCTTGACAAAGGCATCGTCAGAATCCATCGCTAGTCGGCGCATCTGTGTTTCGACGGCCGACACACAGCTGTCAGCTACGCATGCAAGACAGCTTATTCAATCCAAAGGCACAGGCGGCCTTGTCATGCCGCTTTGGGTGGATGTGCCAGGCCCAGACGACTCATTTTCGCACGTTGCTCTTCGGCAGTTGGATATCGGTTACGGCGACGACAAATATTCAGTACTCCGCGTCCACGTTGAGGAGGAAATGGGTGAGAGCATTGCGCGGCACGTCTGGGATGCCGGTCTGGTGGCTGTGGCCTATCTGGCAGATGTTTGCCTAAGGCCGCGTGGCACCAAGCGGCAGCGTGATGGATCTGCCGTCATGGTAGACGTCCTCCGTGAGCTGCTGCTTGGCCAGGCAAAGGATTCCGGTCCCAAGGGTCTTCATGTGCTCGAGCTCGGCACCGGTGTGGGCATCCTCGGTCTTGGTCTGGCATCCATACTGGATCTCTCCTCTCAAGATACTGCAAGCTCATCTTCGTCTTCAGCGTACCACATCCTCTTGACCGACCTTCCCGAAGCCGAGGAGCGGTCACGAGCCAACATATCCAGCCGCCGACCTGATGATCTGTCGACTGCTGGCGTTATGGACTATGAAAATCTCGACTGGGAAGACGGCCGTCAGGGCAAGTTTGGGCCCCTTGTCTGCGGCGGTGAAGATGGTAAAACGGGTGCCTGGGATCTCGTCGTTCTTAGCGACTGCACGTACAATGTCGACATGCTCCCCGCATTGGTTGAGACGCTGACGGCACTGCACGACAAGTCGCCGCCATCAGCACGCTCGCCGCACGTCTTGCTGGCGAGAAAGCCTCGACATACTTCAGAGGAAGCGCTCTTTTCCCTGATGGAGGACGCAGGGTGGACAATGCGTACAAAAAGCATAGTCCCTCTACCAGTGCTAGACAGCGACGACCAGAATGTGGAGTTGTATCTGTACGAGCGAGTAGACAAGAGTGAGTGTAGTCAATAGCTATGATCTACTCTCTTCTCGCGATAAGCAACATTGCAGCTAGAAGTATGTCTACACGCGAAATAAGTAAGCTCATGTCATGCCACCCTTCAAACGAGTGGACTTAGAGACAAAGGTACCACAAAAAAAACAATCAAAATCATTAAAAACGCAACACCTAGCACTTGTTCCGATGACTGGATGACAGAATCACCGTCAGAATAAACCAGCAAATCAGAACAAGTCTATATTACAGATCAAATACTGACCAAATTACCAACACGCCGTTACAAAAGTCCAGACCCAGCTGAGTGGAACGCGGCACGAGGTAGTGGCATCGACTTGCAGATGGCATGGGGATGAGATGGAGTCGCTTCACCCTGTGAACCAATAGATGGATAGCTATTTGCAGCAGATCTGCTCCAGCCATTCAGAGAACGCTGAGAGCAACTCGCAAAGCGCTGACAAAAGAGGCATCTGCCGCTGTCGCCTCCCACAAGTTCCCACCAGGGTCCAACTCAAAACCGGGGCGGGGCGGACAAAAGCGGCGGCGATCTGACATTTGGCCGCCTTTTGGTTTCCACTGAGTGGCCACCATGAAGGCATTCGAATTCAAGCGACGATGGTTGGTGGCAGATAAATAGTGGGTCGGATCTACAGCCAATGAGAGGACATATGATGACCAAGGCTTGCAGCTGGGGCAAGGCTCGACCGACGGGGGCAGCGCGCTAGCGCAGGTCGTATGACGAAATCACCTGTTGCACGGCTGAGCGCGCAACGGAAGAGGCGAAAGCCAACTAAAACCGTTCCTCGCCCAGCAGAGGATAAAAAGGGAAGGAACCGCCACGTCTAGAGTCTCATTTGTTCAGCATCACAAGACACAAAAACAAAAAACACAAACACTTCTCAATCACCAATTGCAAACAATCCTCCACCCTCCTACCTCATACCACAACAACGGATTCCCTTGCACTTTAACGCAATACCAACCCCACACATCATCAAAATGGTTGCTTCTACCTGCTGCAAGAAGGGCGGTGCCGAGTGCGTCTGCGGTATGTTCAGCTCACTTCCTCAGAGAACCCCCACTCCATGGTCATCCAAAACATCTTCTAACATCCTCCAGCCCAGAAGGCCACCTGCTCCTGCGGCAAGCAGTCTGCCCTCAACTGCAACTGCGAGCGCCAGGCTGCTGAGAACAGCACTTCCGGCGACCGCTGCTCGTGCGGCCAGCGCCCTGCCGGCTCGTGCACCTGTGGCGAGCACCCCAGCGAGTCTGCCAACTCGGCCAACGAGATTGACTTTACCAACCGCCAGTAATATGGCAAACAGTTCGCGATCCGACAATGTGATCGACAGCATGGGATACGGCGTAAATATTTTTTATGGGAAGGCTCAAGTTTTGATATCCAGTTGGTTTTAGCTCCAAGCTCGCATCGCCCGATATTCTTCGGTGGCTTTGCATTACGAATAGAAAAAAAAAAGACAAAAGACTTTATTTGTGACTAAAACAGAGAATATGCACGTGAGGAAAAAAGAGAAACCGCTTGCTCGTAGCTCGCAAAAGTGGAAAAAAATAAGGCTGGAGGAAAGCAGTACAGAGAAAAGAAGACACAAAACACGTAAAGAAAGCATCCATGGAATCATGCAGCTGGACCGCCGCCCTCTCCACGGTCTTCGCCCTGCTGCTGCTGCAGTCCAGCACTTGCAGCACTCTCTCCAACCTGCAACTCCTCTTCAGGCACTCCGACAGCCACGCTACCGGCCACGCTACCGGCCACACTGCCCGCCAGACTCATCATGCTGGCAACACGCTCACGCTCACGTCCACTCTCGCGCCGGCCAGCAATGCCTACACCGCCCGTCGTCGTTGAAGGACTAGCCGTAATGGGCGCAGGAGCAGCCGGCGATGCCGACAGCAAAGAAGCCTGCGCACTGCCGGATGCTGCTGTGGCTGCTGTTGTCGAGCCACTAATATTGACGCTGGCAGTCGTACTGACGCTCGCGCTGCGGTCGCGTGTGGCATCGTTGATCTCGCTAGACCGGCGCTCGCGTCGCTCTCTAGGCGGCCGCCCCTGGTGATGAGTCGTCTGATGCTGCTGCTGATGCTGCTGATGCTGCTGATGCTGCTGCTGCTGTGACGAGGAAGAACTCGCTGCAGCACGCTCCAGCTCGCGAATGCGACGGCGGAGCATCTCGTTTTCGCGTCGCATACTCTCGAGCTCGGCTCGGAAAAGGGCCGCCTCGTCGTGGCGGGCGGCATCAAGAGAACCTGGCACCGTGGCCTGTGCCTGGGCGTGGGGGTGCGGTCCGGGAGAGTTGGCGCGGCTTCGGCGAGATGCAGCACTGCTCTGCCGGCTCATAACCGGGGCAGATGGGCGGATGGGCGCCGGAGCCGTAATGCCTACTACCGATGGCGCACTGCCTGCAGCTGCTGTCTGGCTGCGCGTGCTCGTGTTGGAGTACGTGCGCGTGTGGCGGTTGGTTGAAGACGGGATAGAGAATCCCGTTGTTCCAGAGAAAAGGGAGTGGTCGCCAGGGCCGGCCGCGGGCGCAGCCGACGACAGACCGGCCGCACTGCTACTGCCTGCCGCATCCGATGCCCCGCCGGCGGACGTCGACGAGGCGTTGGACACGACCGAGGCATTTTGAGCCCGCAAAAGGGTGAGCTCGCGTGTAAGGCGATTGACCTGACCACTGTCAGTTCTTGGACACTTGGGGCACGGATCATGTAGCACGAATACCTACCACTGCCTCCTGCTCCTTCTCCATCTGCATGTGCAGCTCCGAGGCGGTCAGAGGGCGCGGCTGGCGAAGAGGGCTTGGGCCTGAGCCCATTCCGGAGCTCAAGCCCGTTTGACCAGCTTCACCAGAGAACGGCGGCGGGATGGCAGACGTCATCATGGCAGGAGGGAAGAAAGGCGACGGCAAAGCTGCCGTGTGGGTCGGGTGAGCTGCTCCCTGGCTCACAGCCGCCTGGTTCGACGGAAAGACATAGATGTTCGACGGCGAGGAGGGGTTGGGGGGTGGTGGCATTTGCGATGTAGCACCACCCGTCGTCGTTGTCGTCGTCGTCGCAGAGGGCGCAGTCGATGGCGGCGCAGCTGTGCCAGCGGAAGCTGACGACTGTCGCGCAGCCGCAAGCACTCGTGGCGAGGGCGGCACCGAGTTTAGATCAGGCATGATAGACGTTTCAGACAAGACAATGAAGAATATCAAAGTTAAACAAGGCAGAAAAAGCAAAGATATAAAAAAAAAAACTTTGAGAGAGTTTTCTGTGTCTTCTTTTGGTACCTAGATAGATTTCCCTCTCGCAGCTGCGAAAGATGCAAGAAGAGCGACAGAGGCTCTACCCTGTCAAGGTGGCATCTGGACACGCAATATCAAATATCAAAGTGGCTGGTAAATGTGACAAGCACAAAACGTGAGCTCAAGTGCGGCGACAACGAGGCTGTCTGGCAGCCAGTGCACTTAAATTAGGCATCCCACGTCCTGTTTGATGTCTACTCCGTACAGGCGCAGGCAGGGACGCGACACGATGATTCGTCGTTGGCGCCTTCCTGTCTTGGCGCCCGCAGTCGCGGCACGTTCCCGTACCAGGCCATTCTCCACCGCCGATCGCCCACTGCCCCGCACCACTGAAGGGCCGTGTTTATGCCATAAATTGCACTGTCCTTGCGTCCAAGTATGACACAGATAACGTGGCAGTTATTATGCATAACTCATAGCATGACAAGAGAGCGGTATTTCTTGCACAGAATGTCTCAAACCTATCGTCGTCATTGGGCGCAAAATGGAAAATGAAAAGCGCCACTTGAATCAAAGCACGTGAAAATTCTACAAAGGGACGCTGCATGTATCGCTTCACTGAAACCGTGCTATGGCTGTACAGAGGATCTCGCCTCCTAACTTGGCTTTTTTTAGCGTCCTACGTCCCCGTCAAGCGGGGAATAGGAGCCTTCCCGCTAAGCTGCAGGCACTGCCCATCATAGCTAGCTAGCACGGTATGACATAATGACGTTGGCTCCTCCCCCGCCCCTTCTGGACATTTCTGGATAAAGGCAGGAGGGAGCACATGAAGGAACCATCCACATGCCTGGCCATGAAGGGAAAGAGCTGAAACGCCAACCCAATAAGTAGCGCTGGCACCCTGCTTGTTTTTGTTGCCATCATCTCGACCCCTCTCTGGAATCTCCCCCTTTCTTTCATCGCCATTGTCTGTTTTGTTCAAGTTCGTGCCAATTGCCAACGACGCACACAATACACACAACTCTCCCACTTACGCACACGCACACAAACACACACACCGTCACAATGTCTGGCCCAAACACCATCTTTGTCGAGAACATCGCCTCGGCGACCTCTGAGAAGGAGGTCCGCGACTTTTTCAGCTTCTGGTAAGCTGGTTGATGCAAGAAGGAAACGGTTGGATGAGCGGTGTGGAAATACAATTGCTAACTCTGTGGACAGCGGCAAGATCACCGACCTTAAGATGGGGCCCGCGAGCGAGCAGAACATCAAGTCTGCGACCGTCGTCTTTGAGAAGGAGACCGCTGCCAAGACCGCTCTCCTGCTGCACAACACCCAGCTCGGCCCCAACCACCTTGCCGTCTCTGGCGCCGCCAAGGTCGACGAGCCTGGCGCTGCCGGCGCTGCCGGCGCTGCTGGTGCTGCTACTTCTGAGGGTGCCTCGGAGATCACTCAGGAGGAGAAGCCCCGCGCCCGCATCTTTGCAGAGTACCTTGCCCACGGCTACGTCATTGGCGACGCCGCTCTTGAGCGTGCCATTGACCTCGACCACCAGCACGGCGTGAGCTCGCGCTTTGCCAGCACGCTGCAGCACCTCGACAGCAAGTACCACGCCACCGAGCGCGCCAAGGCTGCCGACCAGTCGTACCACATCAGCCACCACGCCGGCTCGCTGCTGACCGGCCTGAGCTCCTACTTTGAAAAGGCCTCGACCACCCCCACGGGCCGCCGCGTCGTTGACTTTTACACCCAGAGCCAGCGCCAGGTCCAGGACATCCACACCGAGGCCCGTCGTCTTGCCGACCTGAAGAAGGAGGAGCACGGCGGCAGCGCATACAAGGCTGCCGGCCTCGAGAAGTTCTTTGGCGAGGAGAAGCCTCGTCCTGCTGCTCCCAGCACGGCTGCCGCTGCTGGTGAGCCGGCCAGCGCCGCTGCTGCTACGGGCTCCCCTTCGGCTGCAGCTGCTGCCTCTCCTGCTTCTACCCCTGCTGCTTCTACCCCTGCTGCTACCCCTTCTGCTGCACCCTCGGCCCAGACTGGCGCGCCTGTCCCGGCGGACGCCCCCAAGTTTGACGCCCCTCCCACTGCTCCCTCGGCATAAAGGACGGAAGTTACCTGGTCAGAATGGAACAATGTTTGGTGGCCTTTCTATTTATTAACGAGTATGCCTTGCTTGCCTGCTATTACGAGTCTGTTAGGATGATTGTATAGTATTCCCAGTCAAATAAATATAGCCAACCGTGCAAATTGTAAATACAGGAAGAAAAAAAAAAAAAGAAGAAAAGGCCAGAAAAAAAAAACTAACGCCCAATGCTACATGAGAATGTGAAAACATAAAAGGACAGAGAATCCGTAGCATTGCTCGTCTTAGTCAAATACAATCTTCTTGCCCGCAAACGGCGCCGTCTGGGCCTTCTCCTTGGCCTTACGAGCAGCCTCCCAACTGGGATGAAGCTGGCCTGAGACTTGCTTGTTGGCATTCGGGTTCTTGACCTCTGGCTTGCTGCCGAGCGCCGTGGCATTGGCGCCATTAGGACCAGATGACCGGGATGGCCCGCGCAGGCCCATCTTGCGACGCATCCACCGGGGCGCATCATTGATATCGACGGCACCACGCTTCGGGTCCCATCTCTCCTTTCCGCCCTTACCACCACTCTTGCCTCCCTTGGCAGCCTTGCCTCCACCGCCGCCCTCCTTCTCCTTCTTCTCCTGCTCCACGAGATGCTTAGCCTGGGCCTTGTACCGCTTCTCCCAGATGGCCTGGCGTGCGCGCTGGCCGCGGCGGTTCTTGCGACGGCCCAGCATGCGCTCTGCAGCCTCTTCATCTGACTGGACGCGGGCCTCGTCCTCGGACCCGTCAGAGATGTAGCCGCCCATGAGAGACGGTAAAAAGTGCGAAGCGCCGGGGCGAGCCGACGAGGTTGCCGCTCGTTTCCGTGGCCGCAGATCTTCGTCGCTCTCGCTCTCGCTTTCATCGTCGTCGTCCTCCTCCTCCTCTTCTTCGTCTTCTTCCTCTTCCTCGTCGTCATCGCCAGCGGCAGGCTGAGGAGCACCCTGTCCGTTTCGTTTTGTCTTGCCAGCGTCCTCTGACTCGCTGAACCCTTCAAACTCATTGTCGTCGTCCTCGTCGTCGTTATTCTCTTCATCCTCTTCTAGGTCCTCATCGACGCTGAACTCGTCATCTTCACCGCCGCTAAACTCATCACCCGAGTCTCGGTCTTTTACAACGAGTCCCTTGGCCAGTGCCGCCTGGTACTTGGCACGAAGCTTCGCAATGACGGCGTCTTCGTCATCACCATCCTCATCGCCATCGTCTTCATCACTGCCGAGACCGTCGTCCTCGTCGTCCTCGTCACCAGAGTCGTTGCCCACAGCGCTATTGAACTTTGCCAGCTCACGCTCAATCTCCTCGTCGTCCTTGTCGTGGTATTCAAAATCTTCTTCGACGCCCTCGTCTTCGTCCGACTCGCTGTCACCATCATCGTCGTCCTTTGCCAAAGTTGGTGCTTTCGGTGCTTTATTGCCTTTTTGCTTTGCATCATCCTTTGCTCCGTTTTCGCTGCTGGTGGAATCGGCGGACTTGGCCTCTTTCTCCTCGTCCTTTTGGTTGTTCTTCTTGGGCTTGGCGTTGCGGTCGGGGACAGGAACGTCAAGGAGGCTGCACATGTCCTTGACGGCCTTGTTGACTTCGTCCCGCACAAACGGTCGGTTGTAGAGCATGCTCGTCACGTTGTGAATATCTTCGCTGCGGGCCGTGGATGGCTGGCTGTGCACCGCCTCGGACTGTGTTTTCAGGTGCGCAGGCAGCGGATCCGGCGCCTCGGCCAGGCCCTTGACGCGCAGCATGGCATTGGCCAAGTGGACACGCGCTGTGAACTCGGCATCCAGCGTCGTGAGCACTTCCATCTGACGCTGCAGCCGCTCAATGCGCTCCTGCTTTGCGGGATCGTTGGCCAAGTCCTGGGCACTGATCTCGGCAGCCTTCTTGCCGGGCCGCCCCCGCTTGCCGCCCTTGCGCGTCGTGCCCTTCTTTTCTTCTTCGATGCGCTTCTGCACTCGCTGCCGCTCAAACGTGCGCGCCCGTTTCATTGCGCGTGCAACTTCGGCATGGCTGCCCTCGAAGGCAGCGACAGCTCGTTCGGGCTTGGGTGTCGCCGGGCCGGCATGGCCCTTGCTGCCGTGTTTGCTGGCCGGACCCTTGCGGTCATTTGTCGGTCTCTTTCGTTTCAGCATTTTGGGAGGCAGGAACAGTTGGAATCTGGGTCGTTGAGAATGAAAGTCACGGCGTCCCAAGAATCGCCGTCGCAACACTGTTGTCGTCTCTATGGCAAAAAAAAAAAAGCTTATCGCTTATCGGCCTGTCGTTCTTTTTTACAGGGGATGGACAGCGCTGGACCAATGGGCAGCGGCTAATGCAGGCACTATACGCGTTGCGGAACGGGCACCAAGAACAAATGCGCAAAAAAAATAGGGCAGGAGCTACTGCGGAGTACGCGTCTGAACGCGTCGAAACGTCAAAGAACGGCCAGTCGCCAGAATCATCGCGATCGAGCAGTACGCGCCGACAGCCCTCACCGGTCTATATCGGAAGCTACATTTCGCGCACAACGAATAGCAACAGCATTCGACGCAATATTATCTTGCGGCGAACTTTTTGTTTACCGAAACGAACGAAAAAAGCGGTCAAAGCATACCGTCCTTCCATCGACAGCCCGTTGTGACCACGAGGCAAAGCGCATCAACGTACAGGCACAGAGCTTACTGTCAGACTCTTGTCTTTTGTCTCGTTACTAGCGCTCTGATTTCCTGCCTCCTACGACTATCTTCCGAACAACAGCCAAAATGATGTCATCTCGGTCTGCCGGCAAGGAGGCGTCCTTCCAAGCACCCTCGCGCGATGAGTTCCACCGTTTGTCGGAAGACCAACGAAATCAGATTACCGAGGCGGTGCGTCCAAGAGTCGCTATCCTTTGCTATTACATGTGCTTTTGAGAGAGACAGAGAGAGAGAGTGAGCACGTCCCGCTGACAGCCTTTCAGTTTACGGTCTTTGATGCGGACAAGGATGCGCGTATCGACTACCACGAGTTCCGCTTCAGCCTGCGTGCTCTCGGCTTCGACCTGCCCAAGCAGGAGACGTTTCCTTACCTTACAAAGTTTGCACAGCCGCCGGTGGCATGGCCGCGCGACAAGGAATGCGCGCCCATCTGGCGCGAGTTTACGCTGCCCGTCTTCCAAGCGATTGCTGGCAAGCTGATGGCCGAGCGTGACCCAGACGCGGAGTGCCGGCGTGCGTACCGGCTCTTTGACACGGACGGCAAGGGCATGATTACTGTGGAGGACCTGCGACGTGTCATGAAGGAGATTGGCCAGTCGATGGAAGAAACGGAGCTTGTCGCCATGATTCGTGAATTTGATGCCGAGGGCAAGGGGTATGTTGTGCAGCCCGTTTTTTTTTTTCTTGTCCATCTATTTCTGTGCAAAAAGAAATCCATGCTGACATTGTTTTCCCTCGCTCTTTAGGGGTGTCAACGAGGAGGAATTTGTCAAAATCATGATGGCCAAGCGGCAGGGCTAGGCAACGATATCTTCATTTTCGTCTCGGCGATATTGTCGGGCACAAATGGGTACTCCAACTTTATGCGACTGCTTGCTTGGGTATCTATTTTGCCCCTCGGTCTTCTCCCGAGTTTGTCTTGGTTTTTGTTTTGTTTTTTTGGATGGCAGCCTTGTTTCCATATGATTTTGGGGGTTTTGGTTTACTGCGGCTTATTTTCTGAATACCCTGTTAATGGCATCATGTTTCATTATTGACTTAATTGCCATCACCTACGGCGTTGGATTTCGATTACGCCGGCTGTCATAAAGTTTACATGTATGATGCGCCTCCCTACCTAATACGGAATGGCCTTGGGAGACGTCTCTCGCTCTGCTCCGTTTTAGTATTGCGAGGCTTCTTATTTGCTTCTTATTTCCTCGATGTGGTTTGTCCTTTCCAGTTACTCGATGCTCCTTTCTCCATTTAAGCCAAGAATACTGGGCAGTGCCACGTCAGAGAGGGAGCCAATGAGTTGTGCCATGTCCCAACGGCCAGTCGACCGGACGAGAGGGTGAATCTGTGGGTAGTGTATAGTGTGTCTTGGCCTATTTTACACGAGCAGGGCCAGGCCGGACCAGGCCGGGCCAAGCCGTGCACGGCCGGCGCAGGCAGTGCGTCCAAGACCTCTCGGAAGGGGGAAGAAGCTTCCCAGTATCCGGTCGGCAGATGTCGGGAAGCCAGGAGCACATCCTGCAGCATTATCATGCAAGGCTTCCCGGATGTGGCCTACGTGATATCAAACGTGAGATACGAGCACATGTAAGACGACCAAGGAATCACGTCGTTTGGGTGGGGCACATGCTCTATTGCTTCATCAAGCTGCTTTTGTGCATGACACATCTGCAGGCTGAGTTCCTGCAGGTTCTTGAGAAAAGTGCGAGTACCCGTTGTCTTGGTGTATTTTTCGACCTATTTGCGTGAAATAAAACTGGGCAAGAATACTGCTCATTTCAACAATCCAAGGCGGAAATCTGCAAGTGCTTGAAAACTGAAAAACCAAAAAGTGCACAGAAACAAAACAAAACCCAGCCAACCAAAAACCCCTCACGAGGTACATTGCCCACATGTATCTTTCTCCGTACATCACATGGAATACATATGCCGGGGCACGACACGCCGTCTGGACCACAGACAGGTTCCTGGCTCCCGTCTCCCGTTGTCTGGACCTCTTGGGCCTCTTTTTCCGCGCACAGCCCCCTCCCGCCCACAGTTGCATTTTGTGGGGAAGCGGGCAGGCACGGGAGTTGGCCGGCCGTTCCTGTCGCCTGGGGTTGGCCCGTGGGTATGTTGGTGGTGACAGACGGGCTGCATTACGTACTACTCTGTACTTTCCTGCACGAATTGCCGTGCTGTGGTTCCCAGGGCGGTTGGCAAGGCGTGGAAGGTGCGTTTTGTCTCGCAGCTTCCCATTTGCTTTGTTCCGGAAAGTTTTCGTATCAACGTGCAAAGCGCAAATGGACGAGACACGCGTGCGCGCATGTACGAGGCAAGCTGCCAAAAATATGCGCAACGTATCGGCCATAATGACAGGAACGACATATCATAGGTACTTGACTCCTTCACTGGCCGTCCGAGCCAATAGTGTCCTTGACGCTGTGAGTTCCGTCCAGCCGAGACGTCCGTACTGGTCACTTTCATGTTTCAAACGGCAGGAGCCGGCGCTGCTACGCAGGCACAACCCAATAAAAGGGATATTTCCTTTCTAGGAAGGTTCGCCAACGTGCCCCCTGTCTTGCACCTACGAGGCAGGTGCTTGTTGGCACATGTGCAATACAGTCATATATTGATCGTTCTCTATATGATGATCGTTCTCTATATGATACGGTCTGTTCGTCACCGCCTTTGACAGTCACATGCCTAGATTCTGTTTCATGAATCCTTGGACTTCTTCTTTCAAATTTGTTTATGGGTTTTCATCCCTCGTGATGCTATTGCTATTTTCAGGGGGGCGGAGGCGATCCACGCAGCAGGTCACGATGGGGTGTGTACGTTCCATATAAGACACTTGAAAAGGAGAAAAAAGAAGTCAATAATGTCAACAGGTCAAGGGCCAGAAAAAGAAGAGGCAAATGAAAATTGTGGAGAAGCTACATGGAGAATGTATCCCGTCCGCCCGCAGCACGGTACCTGCCTTATTCGGATGCTGGTTATTGGCTCGGAAAGAATCGGGTTAACAATTAGCTGGGGAGTGGCTCAGTCAGATTATATAAAATGATTGGCGGCAAGAGTTCGGAGTGGGGCAACGTCACTCACCATAGTAAATTGCCTCTGGAATACCTCTTGCGACCAATGCCGAGCAAAGCTGAGAGTACCGAGCTTATTGCCGCTCGATCGCAGTCTGTATTTTCGTCATGTTTGTTTTGTGGAAGACGCAGAATATTTGGGATTCCGTAGGACTTTTAAGCTGCAAAAATAACAGAAAGGAAAGGTTCATTGCATTTTTTTTTTTAAAAAAAAAACAACCCTTATCAATACGCATGCATGCATTACAAGAACTGTCTGTCATCATGCGAGGTCTTGCCCAAACAGGAAGTGGCCTGCTGACTGAGAATGTCTGAACTGCCGCCTGACAGTCTTTTTTGCGTTTTTGCCTCGTCTTTTTGATCATTGAGCTCGCGGAGTTTGCTCGTACATGCGCTCGGATAATGCCAATCACAATCGAGGGAATTGATTTTCCTCCTCCCTTTCCCTTGGTCCCCGTCCTTTTGTTTTTTAAAAGACAAATCTCCACAGGGGCGTGCGGTTCTACTTGAACTTTGAAAGGGGGGTGTGTAGTGTCAGCCTTAGCTCAGTAGCTGCATTGGTTCGGCAATAGCTCCAATTGACCCCAAAACAAATTGCAGACGAAGTGCACTCGATGCGGCCAAATGGACTCTGCAAAAGTAAGTGTCGAATATATCTTACATCAAGGAACAGTTGCAGCTTAATTTGACCACACAGAGAATCGCGGGACGCCTACATCATGGGCCAGACATGGCTCATGCTCTGAGCTGGCCACACGTCGCCACCGAGCGTGGCTTTGTCGTGACAGTATTTTGCAACCCCGACAGTCCTGACAATTCTGACAATCCTTCTCGTAATGTATACGTAAAATACCAAATGCAGGAGGTAGTAAACACAAAGTACGTCGTAAACATACAACAGACAACACCCGTCTTTTCCCGTTCCCATCGTCACCCACACGGCGCCGTTTCACGCCCCGGATTTCAAGCACAGCGTTTCACGCCCCCGGACGACAGGCGAGCGGGGGCTTGCTCCGTACAACACACCTCTTTCACGCCATTGTTTCTTGTCTGGAACTCCCTTGGCCCCAGCCTGTTCCCGTGGGCTTTGTTCCAGACGCAGAAAAGCTACGCACCACTCCGGAAAGTATTCGTTCTTGGAGTGGGCCGCCCCAGGTTCTTCCTCCCTGGGTTAGACTCCAACCCCGGCTTTGGTGAAATAGTACCAGCCGTGGCGCGGACGCACAGCCCGAGCAAGCTTTGTACATGTACGGAGTAGCGCGTGATGAGCATGTATCGGTACATCGACCTGCAGCGCAGATTGCCATTTTTGGTAGCGTAGCTTTCATTCAAAAGTGTACCACTACCTTTCGGCACTAGCGCCGGTTTCCTGCGGGCGAAGTTTTGGCCAAAACGATACAAGCCAACGTCACCAAACCTGGTGAAGGTTGTTGTATCTGGCTGTACTTTTGTTGTAGGTTTTACTTTGGATGGTAGCATGTGCTCGTCAATCCGGTTCGTGTGAACGGCCAGCAATGGCTAGATATAAAGACCAGCCAAGCCCAGCTGAAGCTCGTCGTTTTCTATTTCTCAACCCTCATCTTCATCACGTTGTGATAAGAACCAAAGCAGCAAAATAGGCCTACTCCTCACATCTCCAGCATCACTCTTCCGGTAAGTTTGACATGGCCCGGCATCCATGCGCATGGATGGCGAAATACCGGGGACGCGCTTCCAACTTTTGCTCTTTATCTTTATTGGCAGTCCATCAACCTCGATCCTCCACCAAATCTCTCCACAAGCACGCTACCCAGCCCTGCTTCGTCCACTTCTTTTGCTTCTTTTTTCTGCTTCTTCTTCCTCATAATTCCTCTCCCCCGTCCGGAGACGAGCCCCTTTTCACTGGCACCATATTTCCAGGCTTGAGCGTTTGGGCCCCTAGTCAAGACAAAAAAAAAAGCCCTCGACGATCCCAAAACGC
>JAGKRZ010000297.1:0-31344 GCA_020002355.1 Intubia oerlemansii
TTTTTTTTTTTTTTTTTTTTTTTTTTTTTGACAAGTAGGTACCTCGTAGCGGCAGAATATTTGGAAGACTTTTGGAATTAGAAATAAGTCGCGCCCCACTAGAACGTTCGGCCTGTCCATCGCGCCTTCCATATAAAATTCTGTGCCTGCCGTATCCGTACATCCATTTGTCGTTCCACCAGATAAAGAAACAAAATATCACGACAATTGACGACGACGACGACAGTACGATACACTGTACACCGTGCCTCTACGATCAACTGATAACCCCCTCACTTCGCCACCATCACCACCCTGTTTTCCTCGTTTACTCGACGATCCTTGCGGACCGGTGCCCCTGGCCTCTGGCTCGCCGCTCTGACCGTCACCCCCACCAAGCCCAGCCCGTCTGCGGAACTGCCCAAGCTCAGCGCCAGGACCATGCACAGCAAGGTTGTCAGTAAGTTGAAGCCGTGATGGGGTTGTTTCTGTCATCTGGTGAAAGATTGCGCTGCTAACACGACAAAAGTCATCGGCTCGGGCCCCGCCGCCCACACGGCCGCCGTCTACCTGGCGCGCGCCAACATGGAGCGTACGTAAAAGTGTTTCTTTCTTGCAAAGCAAGGACCCTTTCCCCCTCCCTGGTGAACTTCTTCTAACCGTCTAGCCGTCCTCTATGAGGGCTTCCTGGCCAACGGCATTGCTGCCGGCGGTCAGCTGACTACGACGACCGAGATTGAGAACTTCCCCGGCTTCCCCAAGGCCATTGGCGGCGCGCAGCTCATGGACCAGATGCGCGAGCAGTCGCTGCGCTTCGGCACCGTCATCCACTCTGAGACCGTCGCCCACCTCGACCTGTCGGCGCGGCCCTTCAAGTTTGCCACCGAGTGGTCGCCCGATGAGTTCCACACGGCCGATGCCGTCATCATGGCCACGGGTGCGTCCGCCCGCCGCCTCGGTCTGCCTGGCGAGGACAAGTACTGGCAGAACGGCGTGTCGGCCTGCGCTGTCTGCGATGGCGCCGTGCCCATCTTCCGCGACAAGCCGCTTGTCGTCATTGGCGGTGGTGACTCGGCCGCTGAGGAGGCCATGTTCCTCACAAAGTACGGCAGCCACGTGACCGTCCTTGTCCGTCGCGACAAGCTGCGGGCGAGCACGATCATGGCCAAGCGGCTGCTGGCGCACCCCAAGGTGACGGTGCGCTGGAACTCCGTTGGTGTTGAGATCAAGGGCGACGAGTCGTCGGGCCTGATGACATCGATGGTTGTTCGCGACACGGTGACGGGCAAGGAGGAGACGCTCGAGGCCAACGGCCTGTTCTACGCCATTGGCCACGACCCGGCGACGTCGCTGGTCAAGGGCCAGCTCGAGACGGATGCCGACGGCTACATTGTGACCAAGCCCGGCACGACCTACACCTCGGTGGAGGGTGTCTTTGCGGCCGGTGATGTCCAGGACAAGCGGTACCGCCAGGCCATTACCAGCGCTGGCACTGGCTGCATGGCTGCTCTGGATGCCGAAAAGTACCTGACGGAGCTCGAGGACGAGCAGTCGAGCAAGGAGGAGACCAAGCCCAGCAGCCTGTAAAAAAAAGGTCGTCTAGGATCTGGTGGATGGATGGGATAGATCTCTACTATAGAAAGAGAGTAGGGCCGATATAACTTTTTTTTTATGCACATAGACAAGAATGAATGAGTTTTACAGGTTAAAACAGAGTTGGAATATAAACGGCAGGTGCTTTTTGTATGCACATATATTGAAAATAAAAACAAAATACCCAAGGCACGCTTGTCATAATCATAATACTTCCAGCCACCGAGTAGGTATTTATACTTGGATGGGAGCATTTGTCGTGTCCCTGTGATCCTCCCGGCCATCCATCTCATGAGACTCTTGCCCATCTCGATCCGCTGTTGCTGTTCCTGGTACAGCTTTCGATGTTGTTTCCGATCCTGCTTCCTCGGCCTTTTCTTTATCCTTCTTGGCCTTGACTGCATCCTTCTTTGCATCTTCCTCCTCCTCGTCGTCGTCCCATGCCGGCTCGATCCACTCATTGTCGTCCGCCACAAGCCCATCAACAGCGACCATGTCATCGGGGATGCTTCTTGGTTCTGCACTGTGCGCCTCGGATGAGACAACTGGTGTTGCTCTGGGCGACGGAGCAGCTTCATGATCTGCTGTGGTGCTTCCGGAAGCGGCACCTCTCCCGCCGTGTCCTGAAACCGAGGTGGAACCAGATGCCGGCGACGCAGACGACTCGGACGGTGCAGAGTGTGCTGCTTGCACGGGAGGGTTTGATAGAAACAACGAGTGGTGTTGCGCTTGCTGGGCTTGCTGCCCATCAGACGAGACCGAGGATAGCGTGGCGGGTGGCTGCGCTTGGGAGAACATTGGTCCTGCATAGCCCATGCCCATGTTGGCATTGGCCCAGTTTGTATTGGCCTGGTGCAGGACGTTTGGGTTCAGCATGCCACCCATCCCATTCAGGCTACTCATTGCGCCCAGTGCAGTCATACCATTGACGCCGTTCACACTGTTCATCCCGTTCATTCCCATTGTCGTGCTCGCCGAGTGGTTGGCATCCATGCCGGCACCACCCATGGCTCCAACACCCATGCCACTCATGCCGACCATGCCCGCGCCAGGCATTGTCATACTAGGCATGTTCATGCCAGAAATATCCATATCAATGTCCATATCCGGGTCCATGTCCACGACACCCATGGCCATACCCATGCTCATGGCAAATTGGTGCGGTGCCAGGACAAAGGATGAAGCTGCAGCGGAGTAGTCATTGGCAAATGTGGCCAGGTCAGAGCTGAGCCCGTCATGGACAGATATCGTCGTTGAGGAGGCTGGCGCAGTGGGATCAGCCCCTTCCGGCGGTGCATTTGATGATATCGACGGTGCATCGTTTGCATTGTCGAGGATGGTGGCAAAATAGGGCGAGGAATGTCCAGCGGGCGCAGTCGTTGGCGTGGTTGTCGAATTCGCGGCTGTAGCAGAGGCGACAGTACTGACACCAGCAACTGTGGCAACGGGTTGGATGGGAACAGCCGTCCTGATCTTGCGGTGTCTAATACCAGTGCTTCCGCTGACGCTTCCACCTACACTGCTGTAGGACAGTGTATTGGGAGGAAGTGTGCCCGGAATATGGCTCATCGGACTCGGTGTGACCGAGTGACGACGGCTGACACTCCGTCTGCGGTGAAGAGGATAGTGGCCATGGGCGTCGGCAGAAGAGGCATCGGCGCGACGAGCAGGCCCCGATCCGTCACCACTCATATTTGTGGCTGAAGCGGGACTAGGTGCGCTGGTAAACAGACCGCGCAGCCCAACAGGGAAATCGCGCTCCTCTGGCAGACGGTTCTTGCTGAGTGCGAGGTCCATGGTCAATGCGAGGCGGAGGTACCACGAAGGGTTGGACGCCAGAATGTCTGTCCAGTCGAAGATGCCACTCTGAGACGCATTCGGCTTGTCATCGGGCGGCGATGCTGCACCATTAGGGGGACTTCCGGCTGCCGAGGCAGCAGTAGCGGCGGCGGCCGGGTCAAGCTGGGCCATGTCGACAATGTGCCGGATGGTATCGCTCACCCAGTCGACACCGTCGTATTGCGGCTGATACGTCTTCATGGCCTCGATCAGAATGTTGAGACGGTGCTGCTTGAGTGCAGATGCGGCAGGAGGTATTGGGCCGTTGCTGGTAGATGCATTGGCACGCCGGCGACTGGCAGCCATAGACGCTGATAATTTGGCATCGATAATGTGCAAAAACAGGGGCAGAGCCGTGCATGCGACTGCCGAGATGGGCAGCCAGCGCGCGAGACGCAGCTGAATGAGTTCCTTGAGACACTCGGTGACGCCCGATGTTGCGTCCTGCAGTTCGTAGCGTGTCTCGTCAATAAGAGGAACGGCCCCTGAGGAAAAGAACAGAGTTGATGATGACGATGACTGACTTGCCGCATTGGCGACGGCAATGTGCAGTACTTCATGATGGCACAGGGCCACGCGTGATGAGTGGTAGTACATGTAGATGAGATTGGTATAGAGGATGACCGAGTCGTGATAGAATTCACGGCCACCGCGGGTCGAGGAAAAGGCCGAAGATGCCTGGCCGGGGTGCTGATGGCCGCCGGGGAAACGGTGGCGTCCAGATTCGGTACCAGCTGCGCTGCTGGTACTGCCGCTTCCAAACATGGGAAACGATACGGCGACATTGCGGTACCATCGACGAAGATCCGTCTTGCACTGCCGAACACGGGCCGCGACAGCAGCATCCATCTGCCGGCCCCATCCAGGCGTGTCATCGGGAGGGAAGACGAGGTTGAGCGTGTCGGTCAAGACGATGCAAAGCTGGACAAAGTGCACAAGAATGTCAATGAGACATTCCTTGGTGCCCGGGTTGTATACTCGGCTGCGGGAAATCTCATCGGCGAGATCAGCACGCGTCAGCGGCGGATTGGCATCAAGGTCAAAGTGTGCTCGGGTGATTTGAATACTGCGACGCACGCCGAGACCCATGATGCGATCGCGTAGGATGCAGCACCACCACAGCCGCTTGAGGGCGTTGGCATGCTTGGCAGCCGTCGGCGAGCCATCGGTAGCGTCCGAAAAGCGTGCATAATGGTGCGCCTCCGCCAGTTTGGCCTGCTGGATGCCGGTGAAGAGCCAGGTGGCATTGGGATTTTTTGTACCCGGACGCGTGTGCGGAGACCAGAAGCTGAGAAGGAGAGCAGCCTGTGCAATGGCAGCAGGCGATGACTCGGTCTCGAAATCAAAAAGAAGCTTGGCGCGGCGATACAGAGCAGCACGAGCCACGCGGATGGTTGCGAAGCCGAGGGCGCGGATGCTGGCACGAGAGACAAAGTTGCATGATGCAAAGAGCACGGCCTGGAAAACGAGCAGCGAAATGCGAGTGGGCTGCAGCAACGACGACGACGACGTGGCCACCGTCTCTGGGCCCTGGCAATAGAGCTCCCAAAAGTCGCCCTCATTGAAGAGTGGCAGCAGCGGATGGACGTGCAAAAAGTACTGCTGGACAAACTCGTCGAGGATGGCCCGTGTGGGCACGCGTAGACAGCCCTGTAGCTCGAGGAAGTTGACGTCCTGCGGAAGGATGCCTGCGAGGTTGGTCACAGCGAGGAAGGGATAGTACGAGTAGGTGATATCGGCTGCCCCTGGACCTCCCAGTGAGGGCGGCATGCCGCCGGATCCGTGTGCAGGCCCGGGCCAGACCATGCCCGGTCGTCCCTGGCCATAGTTGGCCACATAAGAAGGAATGGGAGCAGCGTGTCGCTGGTCGTTCTGATAACCGTGTTGCCGATGGTGGCCATGGTGGTCATGGTGGTTGTGAGGGAGATGTTGGTGCTGATAATTGGGCGGAAAAGGCTGCTGAGTTTGCGAGGGTTCCGTACGACGACCGTACACCGGTGGTGATGGATGCGGCAGAGCAGGCGCACGATGGCCGTTTGTTTGATGCTGCCGCAGATCCTGGTCATCGTGGCGGTGCTCGCTCCCTGCGTGACTATGATGCTCATGATTTCCACGATGCTGATCTTGACCACGAGTCACGTCCATGTCAGCCAGGTCGTCAACCTCGTCCTCCATATCATCGTCCCCATCCTCATCATCTTCATCCATGCGCTGGTCAAAGTCGGGCGCATGGTCTGCGTGCTGGTGCGGATGGCGAAGCTGGTTTGGGGATTGGTGGGCATCCTGCGGTTGGCTCTGTACAGAGGTGTGAAGTGAGGCACTGGTGGCGTCGGGCAACGTTCTGTTTTGCCCCGCGGAGCCTGAGATGGAGACGGAAGGAACGCTTCCGTTGCCGGCGGTGTCCGACCCCGTCGCACCTGCCGGTTTGGATGATTTACGTCTGTTGGTGAGCACGTGACAAACGCAGTGTAAGTCAATCCCGTATAAGATACAACTCTCATTGACAATTTCTCATGCCATACCTTATAGCCCGGCTTGTGACGACGCAGTTCTCGCTGTCGAGATAACAATTCATGCATGGGCGGCCGCGCTGAGAGACGTCGCATCGAACTTTGCGCGCACGGCACGAGAGGCACGCCTTGGGTGCACGCTTCCGAACCCTGCCTCCGTTCTTGGACCGCGGTGGCACCACCAAAGCAGTGGGAGCAATGCCGATTTGTGTGGCCATAGCCGTGTATTCTTTTGATTTGTAACGTAGATATGTCGCAGTCTCGGTATGGTTCCGTCTCAGGCGCTGGCCGATGAATGTCATACGTGGGGAAGGTCTCTCCTAGATCATGGTGTAGGCAGCGAGAGTTTGAAATCGAACGTGACTCGAAAGAAAGTATAACTTTTTCAATCCAAGTGGACAAATCCCATCCATAGAAAAGGAGACAGAAGTAGTCACCAGAGAAATAAAAAGACTCATGCGGCCAAAAGATGAGCATAGAACAGAAAAATAAGAGAGGGCCACCTCCCCCTACAAGGGTGCAGGTTCCAGACACATGCTCGAGTGGGGGATGTTTGGGGAAGAAGCTGGGGGAAGAACAAAAGTGGCCCACCGTTGCCACAAAAGAATGGATATAAAATGGATCAATGGAGACTTTAGCGAGACCAAACGGGCTTGACAACTGGGATTGTGGGAGGGGAGGGGGGCAATAAACCGGGGAGCGAAACCCGGAGACTGGCGAAAAGATGGAGAGTCTCGTGTGTTTTGCTGGCCATAAAAGTCAAGTGAAGAAATGCATAAAAAGGAAAGCTATCGTACAAAGAAAGATCTCCAAGGGCCGATATGGCCTCGACCATTCGAGGGTTCCGAAAGACAAATAATACTTGGTACGTTGAATTAGAATTACCTGTCATCCCCAGAATTGCATGAGAATCTGTTCTTCAACCTTGCTGACCGAGATCATGGGACGACGACTCCGCATGTCCGAACTACTGACCGAGATTGGTCAAGGCCGCCTTCATAAAGATACTCCGAACTCCCCTTTGAAAGGCCGAGCTGTTTTATTGTCGACATCTTCCATCCCCCACGGGACTCCTACTCATGGGTAGGATTCAGAGGGCAGCCGTAGTGCGTCGCAACCGGTAGTTAAAAAACGCGCTAGCTTTTGGCACCAGACATATCTGTACTAGGAGAAAAAGCAAAGCTGTTGTGCCTGGCATTGACACGCACCGGCAGATGCGACGAGACAAGTGCATCGTTGTCAGCGCCGGGAATTGATTTCCCGCGGCTTTATGTGGATCACGTGATACTAATAGCAAATCGGCTATCGGTTACCGGCAATCGGTTATATTGAAGTGCCAACAAGAAGGACGATATGATAGTGGCATAATTCATTCTTCATCAAGGGCGTGCATGGACAGTAAAAAGAGAACAGATATAGAAGGGCAATAATTTGTAGTATCTAGGGACAAAGAGTGTAAAGGATGTAGCCATAAGTGTGAAGCGCGTTGCCTTGTCAGCAAACTTGCTCGTAAAGGATGGAACGAGTAAAGTCGGACAATGGTCTAGACTACTTGACTCCTTGTTAACTGCATGAAGAAGCTGCGCGGAGGCAAGGCTGAGATGCACGGCTTTAGTTTCCGCAAGATGTGATATCTATGTTCCGGGAGAGCAATGACCGACTCTGTCTGGGGCTTCCTGGAGCTGTGTGGGGGGGGGGGGGGGTGGGTCTCTTGGAGACAAATGACGTAGATAATTCCCAAACAAGACAAATTCCGTCTGCGAGACACTCGAGAGCAGGAAACAAAGATAAGAGCCCCAATGTGCTGCAGTGCCGAAACATGGAGTAGATAACAGCCTGATGGGGCCAAGTCTGGGGCTAAAAAGGAGAAAGAAAAATACTGGGGATCCAAGAAAGCCAATAATAATAATGAAAATCCCAACATGAGCCAGCCAGTTGAGGAGGAGAGAGAAAAGGTGCGTGAAAGGCTGAAAGGCTGTCAAGGAGGGGTCGTTGGACGCGGGACAAGGCATAGCAAAGAGCCATGCGGGGACAGCAGCAGCCTCGTCCAGGCCCTTGTCCAACCTTGCCAAGACAGACACGAGGGGTCCTCCTCCGGTGTCCCTGCTGCGTGTCTCTGCTCGCTCTTTTTGACAAGTCGGACCGTCTTCCTTCTTGTATCATGCAAGGCGAGAATGACAATGTGTAATGTAAAAAGCAATATGCATTGCTGCCCACAAACGCCCACAAAGCACAGCACAATCCACAGCACAAACAAAGTGGACAGCAGGGTAGTATATGTGACCGTATCCAGCAAGTATCCAATGGATTCCTGCCAGAAAAAGGAAGTGAGAATGAAATGGCAAGAGAGGAGGAGCAGAAGAGAACACCACGGACAGCGAGGTGCGGCTGCATGATGCAGTGCAGCCGCAGTGAAGATGTAGCGCAGGATGCAGCGTACATGCAGTGAAACAGTTGACGCGTCTGCACCTAGACCCGACGATGCACAAGGTTCATAGTAAAGTGCATCCGTCTGCAGCTGATCCCCTTTCACTGCTGTCTGTTTTGTCCCAGCTGTGTCTCCCCCGGACACAGGTATGGCAGCCGCACATTTCTCGACGAAAAATCGACCGAATGAGCTGTCAAAGTCAGTATAGGGGTTACAAATGACAACCGACACTGTACTCGTCTGCACGTCGTATTCTTTATTCCTCCATACCTTGCTCGCCAATCGTGAGCTCATTTGGCTGGATGGCCAATTGGCTCGTCATGGAAGGCGCCGGCTCCTTCTTGGGCGGTTGCAGGCGGCCCTTGAACAGTTTCCGGCGTGTGACGGCTTGGCCCGCAGTGTTGTCGCCCGCGCCGACATTGCTGTTCTCTGCGCTGGCTTCCGTGGTGGCTCCCGCGTGGCTGGTCATTGTTGTGGTTTGTTGGGTCCAAAATCGGCTCGGGGCAATTACTCCCTTGGCGGAACGAGACCGGCCTCCGGTTCAAGGCCAGGGGAAAAGTGGATTGGGACAGGTATGCGGCAGTCCGTAGCGGCGGGTCGGGCTAGCTGACGCCGAGGCCAGGGTGCGCAATGCAGAATGACAAGTGGAAAAGAAAAAAAAAAAAGAAGACAAAAGGTTGAAAACGGGCAGCGAGAACAGAGGTGATGCAGAAAAAAAAAAGAGGGGCCATGTCCACTGCGGGCTCCGTTAGAGTCGAATTTTTGTCTGGAACGGAAACCGCATCGCAGCCACGCATACACAACGCAGTCAATGGAAAATAAGGCAGCTACGGCACACAAAACACGCAGCGGCGCAGACGCCTAGATACATGCGGGATGCGTTTTCCCATACTGTCGAGAACATGCTTGCCAGAGAGACAATTGCCCGGCAGTCCTGTTCAGGAAGGTGCAAGCCAAGTGCATGGCAACTGCCCGTTCGAGCCGCAAGTGGAGCACACGTGATGCGCGATTGGTCCGTTTTCGTGAATAGCACCCAATCAGAGCTTCTCTTACATTTTATATGGATCCTTCGAGGCCACCTCGGCCAATGATATGACAGAAAGGAAACACAGCGCGCAGAAAAAAAGAGGAGTCACAGTTGTTAAGAGATTTTTTTTTTTTTTTTTCTTTTTTGCTGAGCCTTTCCCTTCTTGCCTTTTTGCCTTTTTCACGTCTGTGCAGGCGTCTGCTGCCTTTTCTTGGAGCCCTGTTCCAAGACGCTATTTCCCCGCCCCCTCCGCGTTCGGGCGCCTTCCTCAACTTCTCAGACAGCCTGCCATTGCTTTCCTTTGCCTGCGTCGCTCTTGTCTGCGCCTTCTGTTTTTGCGTCGACTCATACCTCCTGCCTCGACGCAGGTTCGCTCTTTCCTATTTCGCTCGTTTCTCTCGTCTTGTTCCTGCCTTTTTCGCTGCTCAACGTCGGCCGACTGTTTACTCGCATTCCCAATTCTGCGGTCCCTTTTCCCTTCTCTCCAGCATCTGCATCGTCGATCCGGCAAAACAAGTGTAATTTGTTTCGGATTTTTTTGGATTCTTGGGCTTGCTTTTTTGGCTTTTTGACGACGACAACGACTCAAAAGAGACAGCTTCCAGGCATTTACGATTGTTCAGACGGCTTTATAGAATACGAATTTGAGTCGGCAACCGTCAACAAAACACACATCACCATTATTTGATCTCGATTGGCAAGCTGCGCAATACTCTCCAACGGCGTCTGCGAGGTGGCAGTATCGAGAATCGCATTGCAAGAGATTTCACGAAGAGACGGCCACATCGGATCGTCTCACCCATCCCTCCCATCAAATGGACGGCTCGCCGCTCCTTGGCGCCAGCGGCGCGCCGTCGCTGAGCCCAACTAGCCCGGTCAGCGTGCGCAGTGCTGCCGGCCAAAATGGAGCCAAGCGCAAGAGAAGCGCAGGCGCTCCTGGTGGCGGTGGTAGTGGTGGATTCGACAGCAGTCCTGGCAGCATGCTGAATGACGATGATGGCGGCGACCAGGCAGAGAAGAAGCGCCAGCCAGGCGTCAAGCGTGCCTGCAACGAATGTCGACAGCAAAAGGTGTGTTTTCTTTCTGTTTCTACGTCTTGTTTTATGGTCTCTGCCTCCTCTCTTTTTTCTCCTCTAACAGCGCCAGCTCCGTTGCGATGTTGTCCAGGATCCCTTCCAGAGTTGTTCTCGCTGCAACAGACTCAAGCTGCAGTGCAAGATCGAATCCAATTTCAAGCGCATCGGCAAGCGGTCCAAGCATGCCGAGATGGAGAAGGAAATCGAGCGTCTGCGGAGAAGTGTCCAGCAGGCTCGCGCTCAGGGTTTCCTACTGCCTCCCGACGACGACGACGATTCTCACGGACACAGCCATAGCCACGCCCATGCTCAAATACAGCAGCAGCAGCAGCACCAGCAACAGCAACAGCATGCTCACTCGCAGATGCAGTCGCCAGTCGTGGTGAGCGGAACAGCACCTGGCATGTTTGGCGTCCACGGCAACACGAGCGCCAGCACAACACACACGCGCAATCCCTCGCTGATGGGATCCGACGAGGCCGTCTCATCACTCCTGCACCTGAAGAGCGGCGGTGGCAACGGCGTCCCAACGCCCGCACCCTATATGCCGCGCATTGTCCGCGAGCTCGACGATGTCCGGTTGACGGAAGAGCACGAGACACAGCTCTTCCAGGAGTTTTGGCTCTTCTACCACCCCTTCCTCCCCTTTCTCAACCCGTCCCAGCTGCCCGAGCAATACTACCAGCAGCACCCCCTTCTGTACTGGGCCATCATTGCCGTCGCAGCTCGTCGCTATACGGCCGACTCCATGCTCCTAACGACCATCTCCTCGCCGCTGACAGCTTTGCTGTGGCGCACGATTGGCGACGTGCCGGGCTCGCACTTTGTCGTCAAGGCCATGTGTCTGCTCTGCACATGGCCGCTGCCGACGAGCACAAGCACATCAGACCCGACACATATTCTCTGCGGCGTCATGATGAAAACGGCCACCGGTATCGGCTTGCACCGCCCCAACCACATCAACGACTTTACGCGCGTTGCTGTCGAACTGAATAAGGACCAGCTGCATGACCGCGTTGTCACCTGGGCCGTCTGCAACATTGTTGCGCAGAATGTGGCCACTGGTTATGGTCAGCCAGCGTCGTCACTCTACGACTGGACCCTGGCCACACGATCTGGGGAATCCGGTCCGTTCCAGCTGTCCCCCGAGCTGGATGCTCGTCTGCAAATTGAGCGCTTCTGTGACAAGGTCTCCAAGGAGATGTACAGTAATGCCAGCGACTCGCGCGGTGTGGCTGGTGACGAGCACCGGTCTATGCTGATGCGCGTCTTCCGCCGCGAGTACGGCGAGCTGCATGCCGACATCATGTCCCGAGGTCTCTCGCCCATTGTCAGCTTTCACCTAAAGGCAGCTGGTCTGCATCTTCGTCTGGCGGGCTTCTTTGATGCCAGCACGACGGTGGGCTACCTCGACGACCTCATGGGTCTGTGGCGGTCGACGATTAGCTTTTTGGAAGTGGTCCTGAACAACGGCAACATTTCGTCACCCTCGTCGCCACAGGAGCATGTTGGCATCGACACTTTGAAATATGTGACAAACTATCTCCAGCAGATGCTCGTGGCTGCTGGCTTTGCCCTGCTCAAGCTGATGCGCTCCTTTTTCGCGCAAGCCATCAATTACGACAAGGGCCGCGACCTGTTTCACCGTACCATTGATGCCATCCGGTCGACGAGTGTTGTGCACAATGACCTGCAGTGGCGTCTGGCCGAGCTCATGGTGCAGATGTGGAATGGTGCTCGCCTCGAGACCCAGCCGCCCCTACGCAATGCAGGCGGGGCCAACAGAAATGTCACGGGAGTCAACGGCAAGGCCATCAAGAGCAGCGACAGTGAAAACGGCAGTGCCCACGACAACCACAACAACCTCAACAGCAGCACCAGCGTCGATGCCGATGCCATGCTGGAGATTGACGACAGTTTGCAGCTCAAGGTCCGCTGTCGGCACAGCATGAGTCTCGTCTTTGACTCCATCTGGCACTGGCGTGAAGAATACCAAGCAAGAGGACGGGGCACCCTTGATTGTGAGTACAGCTGTCTTTTGTCTGCCGTATATGTATTTACCTCAACTAACAGCTTTAGCTCTCAAACACCCTACACACCCCGACTCGGCCAATGTCTCGTCGGCGTCATCGACACACATGGACAATGGCGCTGGCTTTGCGGGCATCTCAGCCGCGCAGGCAGCTGTTGCCCAGCCCGGCTTGTCCAGTCTGCTTTCGGCAGCCAACACAAATGGCGTCCTCGCCAATTCGGCAATCACAACAACCGGCATTACAGCAGCCGGCCTTGCCGCGCAAACACACGCCAGCAATGTGCCCATGCTCAGCGGAAGCACGGGCAGCAGCCATGGCGGTAGCACTTTGGCGTATGATGCCGCTGCTGCCGCTGCTGCCAATATCGACTTTTTCGACCCGCAAAACTGGATGCTCGACAACCTGCTCGATTTCAACTACTCCTTTGTTACGCCACTCGAGGGGGCGTAGACAAGCTCTTGATATATGATTTATATTGTCGTGTGCTATTTATCTGGTTGACCCCAAATGTTGCATTTTTTCACGAAGCATTTCCCTTTCCTTTTTATTTTCCCTTGTTTTGTTATTTCTTTCATCTTATTCCTCATCTGTTTTCTATCTAGGTATTATTGATATCACGGGACGTTTTTGGATTATCTGTTTTTGATTACCTCTCTTTTTGAATAGGGTTGGCAATACGAAAAAAAAAAAGCTTTTGACTATTTCCTTTCTCTTTCTCTGTACTTATCGTGACGTTTGCCTTACTAAACCGCCTCAACGACTGCCTACTTACTTGACCTATACTAGTAGTTACAGCTTGCTGCTTCCCTCCTGGGGAATCTCAACAACAACCTTGCCCCACGTCTCGCGACCACCGAGGGCCTTGAGCGTTGCCGGAACACGCTCGAGGCCGACAAATGTTGAGGCTGCCGTGTTGTCCTCGTCAAGGAAGATGGTTGGACGGAAAGCGCCCTTGGCGATGAGGGCGTGCAGTCCATCCCACACACTCGTGATGGTGTCCTTTTCGTTGAGGGCATATGCGCCCCAGTGAAGGCCGACGATGCTAATGTTCTTGAGAAGGACCTTGTTGAGCGCCAGCTTCTCGATGCTGCCGGCAGCGAAACCAATCACAAGGATGCGGCCGTTCCAAGCCGTGCACTTTGTGCTGCGGTCCACCATGCCGACAGGATCGTACACGATATCCACGCCGCGACCACCGGGCGTCAGCTTCTTGACCGTCTCGTGCCACGTGTTGGCCTCGGCCTTGTAGTTGATGACGTGGTCGGCGCCAAAGGCCTTGGCCACGGCCAGCTTGCGCTCGCTGCCGGCCGTCGCAATGACCGTGGCGCCATAGGCTTTGGCCACCTGGATCGCCGCCAGACCAACGCCGCCCGCAGCAGCATGCACCAGCACATAGTCGCCCTTCTTGACCTGGGCGCGCACGACCAGCGCCGCGTAGCTCGTCGGCGCCGTCACAAACAGGCCGGCGGCTTCGCGAAAGGTCCATCCGGCCGGCACGGGCTGCAGCTGCGACTCGGCGGCACAGACGCGCGTCGAGTAGGCGCCCTGGCTGGCGCCAAAGACGCGGTCGCCAACGGCAAAGCGAGGACGCACGAGGGTGCTGGCCGCGGGCGTGGCCACGACAACGCCGGCAAACTCGCTTCCGGCGATCCAGGGGAAGGGCGGCTGGTGCTGGTACTTGCCCTGAATCTGCAGGATATCGAAAAAGTTGGCCGCCGCGGCGCGCACCTCGATCACGTACTGGTTCGGCGCGGGCTGGACATCAGGCAGCGTCGAAACGACGAGCTCGTCGGCACCCTGTAGTAAAGGTGATAAAAGGGAACGGCTGGTCAGCAAACAAAACGATGGCAGTGGACTTGCATGCTTTAATCAACTCGGGATCTCGAATGTATCTCACCTTGACGTAGCTCTTTATCTGGATTCCCTTCATGGTGGTAGCGATGGTAAATGGAAAAATCTGTGGGATAATACGGTGGATAGATGGACAATAGAATAAATGTCAATGAGAAAAATGTATGTTGAAGACCAATAGCACGTTGTACGGTGGACGACGCGGCATCCTCATTCCGGCCAGTCAAATACTCTCTCCAGGCACTACTTCCGTACACGGCTGGGGCCCCCAGGGCCGCAGGGCTACCTCGGCACGCGGGTACCGGCGCTAGTCAGCTACCCGCTTCCCCCGCATGGGGAGAGGCTGGGGCTCACTGGCTTGTTTGACTATTGGCACCTTTTTGCCCGTGCCAAGGTGGCCACCAAACAGCACTAAATTGATAGCGTCAGTAGAGCTCACTTACACGACAAGCTGGGTCACGTGGAACCAGCCTCGGCAGCTCGGACAGCCTCGCCGTCTTGGACGACCACACGGGAGAGGTTCTACAGTTATTTTGGACTCAGAATACACATGAATCAATATTTAGTAGGTTCAAAAAGCAGGCAGATTGATTATTTTGCTTGGCGTTGAGGTCTGTCGGTACATATTGAGGGTTAAAGTCAACTGATATTACAGGCTGTCCATATAAAGACTGCGAAGTCAACGGGCGCTGTTTATCTAGGTATCTAAGGAGATATTCAGTATTTTTCTGGTAATTTTGAAAATGTCAGTTGTTTATATTTTGGTAGACACGTGTTGCTTCTTTTTTGCTTATCTTTTTTTTCCTTCAATGATACGAGCACGTACCTATATTTAGGCTTTATGTGTTTAAGTTGTTTTTCTTTTCTTTTCTTTTCTTTTTTTGTAAAAAAAAAAAAAAAAAACACGGAAAAGCCTGGAAATATTAATTCCGAATTAATGACATATTACTACTCAAAACCCATTAATTTTCCACAATGTGATTTACTCTCTCCAATAACGTTTGTCATATGCATCGGGACCCGCTCCGGTTTGTGTGCCGTGGCCCCGGAGAATTGCAGGAGAATTGAAGTGGAGACTTCTTGCAATGTATCTTTACGATGTACCAATGTAAGACGTTTACGATGTACTGCAGTGTACCCGATCGTGCAGACTACTCCGTAGGTGTGAGGAACATACTACTGCTGTGCATTGCATGAATCTATTGACAGGTTCATCGGGGCAAGAAAATAGACGTGGACGTCTCCTCAGCATCTCCGAAGTGCGTCTTTCTCCAGGTTTCTCCGCTAGCGCTGTGCTTTCGCGCTGTAGCGGCCCCTGTTGGTGCAGTCTACAGGGTTTTAGTGGCGGGCCGCTCCACAAGCTCACTGTGCTTGTCAGTGACGTGCAGTTCGTTGCCCAACAAGTATCTTGCATGTAAAGTCATCTTGGACAAGTCCATTATCCAATTCTCCGGGATGCTATGCGCAGGCGGTGGATGGATCTGGGACAGGTACCGAAGTTCTGTCATATCTCTAATTTTTCCACATCCTCGTACTCTATTGCTTCCCATTGCTACTCGAGCACTGCACTGCTACTTTTGTACCCAGTTACGGTTTGCCTCTGTGAGTCGTATTTCTCCGGCCGCTGCCGGAGAAGGTATACGACAATGCGTGGCTCAACGCTGCACATATATAGCAGCCATGGACATCCTCTCCTCTTCCTGTCATACTTTTTGGGGGTTTGGGCATCGTCTCTCATTGCTTCGTGTACGTTCGGACATATACAAAAGAAAGAAATTATAAATACCACACCACACCTATACAAAACGGGATCCATCCAAAAAAACAAAACGCCATCCAGATCCATCGCCATTTCTTTTTTTCGTCCACACCTTCCTATCCTTTCCCGTCCCACCAACCCCCCTCCTGTACTCAGTAACAAGCATGGCTTGCTCCCATCGCCCCGCGTCTGCCTTGCCCCCGAACTTTTACACATTGTTCCGCGAAAGGTGATCGAGCTCGGCAAGAATCTGCACAAAGTGGCCCAGGTACTCGTGGTGCTGGTTGCCGCTTGCCGCCGTCGGCGATGCCTCACTGCTCTGTGCACCTTGTCCGCCGCCGCCGACAACCTTGTCATCGCCATCGCCATCCCCATCCAGCAGCGTCGCCGCAATTTCTCTAATCTTGGTGACCATGGACAGGCCGTTGGACTCGAGGACATAGGTCGGCGCAGACGTCACGGCCTCCAGCAGCTCGCGAGCGACTTGTCCTTTGAGACGAAGAAGGCGGGCGCCCATGTCAGTCGACGGTACCAGTGCGTGATGGCCGTGGTCATGCCCTCGGAGACTGTACCGAAGCACATGTGGTTGCGACTGCGGTTGTGCCATTTGTGCCGTGTGTGCGTCAGACTCGGCCGCCCTCTTCTGGAGCGTCTTGATCTTGGCGAGACACAGCTCGATAATCATGGACTGGATATATATGCTGGTGATGTGGATATTTGTCCGCATAATATCAAAGTGGGACGGCACATCCACATCAGCAGGGTCTTTTTGCATGGCCGAGCCTGCTCTGAGCGGATCGTTGGATGCTGTGCGCAGCGGCCTCAGCTCGTCAGGCAGGCCATCGAGCACGGTATTCATGCGACCCATGACTTCGAGAAGGGCATCAAGGACACCAATCTGTGGATGTGCAGGCTGGGGCACATGGCCAGGAAGAGGCCTCATTGGGCTGGGCGGTGTTGGCTGCAGCAACGATAGGATGGCTGACGTGGGCGAGATGGAGAACTGAGCCGGGGAACCGGGAAATACGACATCGAGCAGGTCGGCAACACACAAAAAGACGCGGATGAGCGCAACGAAACCCGAGATGGTCGGCAGTCGAGACCGAGGCGGCTTGACTACTGCCTGTACTGGAACTGTAATCAGCCCGAGCCCCAAGTCATCGTCATGGATTTCGAGCGGCAGCAGAAACTCCCAGTCAGCAGTTTTGGGATCATAGCTGAGACCCGTGTGGGGGATGATAAACGACATGCGATCGTGTCTATCAGGGACGATAGAAAAGACAAGGTCAGTAACACGGCAGGTAAAGAAACTTTACTAGCTGAGACTCACATCTGGATGATAAAGAGTAGCCAAAAACACCGTTTGCAGAGCTCACAGTCAATGGGCCCCAGCGATGCATAGGCCTCCTTTTTATATAACTCGAGCGACCGGAAGGCGAGCATGGCATTGCCAGCATATTTCCAGCCCATGGCTGGGCGGGCGGCATAATGGTAGGCAAACGACAAGACAACGGAGACGATGATGGCGCGGTGCTCATCCAACGGCTCCGGGGTTGCCGTGTTGGCCATTAGACTCAGCTCGACAAGGTCGCCGGCGCGTTCGACCATGCCGGCAATGTTGTTATCGCCATAAAAGGGCGCCACATAGGTGCTGCTCTTGCGCGGTATGGATGCGACGGTGATGGCACACAGAGCCATGCACAGACGGAAAAACGCCGGATCATGTGCAAAGTCGCGGGCTTGTAGACGCGATGCAAAGGTGGGCAGATGCACGACGGGGACGAGCGGGTAGACGCGCGCCACGTACTCGTCGAGAATGGCGCGGACAATGGGCTCAGGCGCCAGATGATCAACACTCGGCGGGCTGATGGGAAGCGGTGTAACTGGGCCAGAGGGAGCAGCCAGGGGCCCCGGAATGCCGGACGGAATGGATGACCATGGGGTTGCAGGCGTAGCCGAGGAGAGATGAATGCCGGGTGCCGGAGTGCTGTTTAGACTGAGGCTGCTGATGTCAGTCTTGATATCAGCCGAGCTGCTCGAGGCCAGTCCTGCACTGGCGTCGCCCGTGTCCGCTTTGGCATCACTGCCGTCGCCGGCTGGCACCTCGAAGCGGTTCCGTCGTGGGCCGCGCGGTTTGCGATGTGTCAGGAACGTGCAGGCGGCGTGGAATTTTGTGCATTGCCGACAGGCCGTGCTTTCTGCTGTCTCAAAGATGCACTGTTGTGTTTGTAAGATTGGCGTTAGTCAAGTCAATATGGATCGGTATTACAGCAGGAAGGTGCGACCGGCGTCCGGCGACCGGGTCCCTCCTGCCAAACGTTTACACACACCTGTACTCGTCGATCGCGGCACAGGTCGCACGCGCGGCGCGCAATCTTGCGGCCCCTCCGTGACGTAGCGGATGTGCCGCCTGTTGGTGACACTGGCGACGTGTCGGCGTCTTGCGCCGTCTCTTTGCCCTTGTCCATCCTACCGTTGTATCCCTACCGTGTGTCCCTACCGTATTGCTATCGTAATGTCTATCGTATTCTCTCGTTTTCCTCTGGTCGGTTCGCTCTTGCCTCCTCTCTCTTTTTCAATCTCTGCATTTCCCGCTCCCCGGATCGCACCTTCCGCTCTCGTTGGAGAAGGAGGCTCGCCAGAATGGGCAAAGTGAGAGGCTGTGTGCGGCGCTGCAGTGCGTTGCGTCTACGAGCAGGCGCGCGTCCGGGGAAGGAGCGCAGAAAAGTGGAGGTGTCTGCTGTTTGTGGGGAAGGTGCTGAGTTCTGGAAGGCGGGCCGGACGCCGACGATCACAAGGAGGGAAGCATGATATTCGTAAGACACGGAGTACATGACACGGGCATGATTGTGCGGTCATGGATATATGGGCATGGCGGAGGATGTGCATTTTTTTTTTTTGGCTTCGCAGCTACCAGAGTTCTAGAACGGTGCGGCGGCCGTGATTCCAAACATATGCCATCGCACTTTTGCATCGCACTTTGCGTTTTAGTGCCTGCCCGCCGGCATACGCCAGAAACATCAAGAGGCACTCACGCATGGCCTCTCGGCGTCGGCGCAATTCGGTTTCAGGAAGGCGCGATGCGATACTACCCTCCTGTAACAGATTCGCAGTCTTGAGGGATGGCTCTTTTGGAAAGTGTATGCCTACGCAAAAAAAGACCTCCAAAGTCAGGTAAACACATGCAAATGTAACACTTTAGCAGCAAACAGCGGCGTGAAGGGCGGCGCAGAACGACACTCTCAGCAGCATACAATATGAACCCGGCTACAACGTTGCAACGCAAGCGTCGTATGCAGATCGGCGTGTCGGGGTAATGGCATGCTGGAGCATCGGGCAGGTCGGCACAATTGACACGGCAGCCTTGACAAATGACGACAATAGGAAGGTTTTGTGACGAACTGTAGAAATGAAGCTGGCTGTAGTGTCTTACAATGCCTGGCTCAGACCGTCTTCAGTCGATGCCGCTGTCAGCTCGGCTTCCGTACGAGCAATGGTATTCGGCCGAATCTCCGTGTAAGAGCTCAAGAAGACATGGAAGAAGCCAGGCGAGTTCGCTCACAAGGACAGCATGTTTCCTACATATGTGAGCAGACAGGCCTGGCCATTCGACGACAAAGGACTATGCAGCAATCTGACTCGCAAACGAACAAGCTACGTCGAGGCGCCAACATCTTCCTAGACCTTACACCATACGAAGAGAGCATGGAAGCCACCGCGTCGCAGTCATTCTTACTGATCTGACCAGATGAAGAACCTCTACGCGTCCGATACGGGCCATCCCGCTACAACCGTACTACGATGGCAAGACAAATAAAGCACTGCAACACAACAAGACGAAACAGAGCCGCAATGAACTACCTTGGGCATAGACATCAATGTCCACATCAAACAGCCGCTCAACAAAGCCACCCTATCGTGTGCAGCATGACAGCATGCCTTGATACATACCGCTCAGCCAAACCGGAGCCAACAAAGCAAAAGCGACTGCAGCATCACTTCGACATACGCTGGGGCTTATCGACGTGCGCGCATGTTGCAACCGATTGGGCTATGTTTCGTTTCGTGTCGAGCATCTTCCTGGTTGCCATGTTAGCGACGGATCTTTGTATAAAACCACCAAAAGACGAAACGCTTCTGGCACTGGCAACTCTGATCAGACTGTTGAGCTTGATTTGTGTCTTTGAAATCCACATGGAGTTTTATCTCGGTTGGCCGTTCTAAGAAGGTTCGTTCATCATTTGAGATGCCAGTGCCGTTCTCGCGAATCGTCGCTGCTGTTGTAAACTTACTCTTTGACAGTGGCGGCTTTGAGTCGGCCATGACGCCGATAAATGGTCGACGGCCGACAGCCTTGTTGATGCAAAAAAGTGTGCATGAGAAGAAAGGGAAAACCGGAGCGAAAAAAAGGGAAGAGGGAATTTCTTTGCAATTTATAGCTGCGCGGTCTCCAACGGCAGAAAAAAATCTACACCGCCTAAAGCTATGGGTACATTTTGGTGCACCAAAAAGTGTATGCGAGCCAAGTACCTTCATTCGGACAGAGTGCCCCACCTGATGTATCACGTGTAGAAAGCTCCATCCTACGCTTCAAAGTTGTTGTCATTTGGCAAGTGCCCCTCTTTCCCTCTTTTGCAGTCTCCGCCCAGCTAGCTCACGCCCCTCTGTGTCTCTCCTGTGCTTTTCGGCTCTTTTTGACTCCTTTTTTCTTTCCCGCGACACGCTTTCACGATATTCTCCCAGATCACTCGATCCAGCGCGTTCCCCTTTCCCCTCGAAACTTCTTTTCAAATCCTTCAAGATGGGTGGTATGTCAGACATTGTGACAGACGGGAAGCTTGCGCCTGTGTGAGATTACTGCCCAGTGTCACTTTGAGAACAAAATCAAAGATGTCGGCATTGGAACGCAGAAATCTCACGATGATGCCAGTCTTTCCACACTGTTACCCTCTTCGCTCTATCTGATTTTAAAAAATGCTCCCTTCACAAGCTGACCATCTCTAGACTTCCAGGCCGTGGCGAGTACGTGCTCTACCGCATCCCAGGCGACCGCGACGACCTAACCTCCCCCCGCGTTCATCGCTAACGAAAAACTTCTTTCCCGCATGCAGCTCAGTTCGTCGAGTTCTACTACAACACCTTTGACAGCGACCGGTCGCAGCTCAAGACTCTCTACGTGAGGACGATCCATATTTTCAGAACCCGAAGCCAGCTTCCGTAAACATATACTGACGACTGATTGTCTCTCCAGCGTGACAACTCTATGCTCACTTTCGAGTCGTCTGCCGTCCTTGGTGCCGCCGCCATTGTTGAGAAGCTGCAGGTGAGTCGTTAGATGGCTGCCCTTTTTGTCTTTTTGATTTTCTCGGATTACCAACACACCCGTTTCTTTAGAACCTCCCCTTCCAGCGCGTCAAGCACGTCACGACGACCATCGACCCCCAGCCCACGGTCGGCGATGGCGTCATTGTCCTGGTGACGGGCCAGCTCCAGGTCGACGAAGAGGAGCGCCCCATGCAGTTCACCCAGGTCTTCCACCTGGCCAAGGACGGTGCCAGCTACTTTGTCTACAACGACATCTTCAAGCTGGTCTTTGCTTAAAGGGCACGGGCTGTACAGAAAATGGAACGAAAACAAAACTCGACCTGAGCGATGGTTGTGACTAGACGTTGAACGAATAAAATGTTTGATTGCATAAGAACGACGAAATTTATTAAAAAAAAGGTATCAGAACAAAAGATATCCAAGCATGAAACGCCAAAACAAAGACCAATTCTGTCAGAGCCTCATCCAATGATGCAAAAATGAGGTATCCAACACACACACAAAAAAAAAAAAAAAACACATGTCTATATCATTTAGGTCGCCAGTTCCCCCCTTTTGTCTATCTACACCACAGTATCTCCGTCGTCGACAATGAGATTTTTGAGGGGAATACCCTGGCTGTCGACCGTGTATCGTCTTGTCATGCCAAGCTGCTGCGCCGACGAGAGCAGCTGATATGTCTCGTCACCGCCGCCGACCATGACCATGGGCAGAGGCGGCCACCGCGGCAGGCCCCTGGGCGTCTGCTGCGTCTCGTCGAGCAGGGGACGCACAAACGACTCGGGGTCGTCATGGAACGTCATACCCCGGCCGTCCATGTTGGCGGTGCCGACATCGTCATCGTCGCTGACAACAACGACGAGCTGAAGACGACGCGGACCAGCAGCAAAGGCCGGGATGTTGCGCAGCTTCTCGGAAAAGTTGCAGCCGCCACGGCGCAGCACCAGCACCTGGTGGTGAACGGCTTCCTCGGGCAGCAGGCCATCTTCCGGACAGGCTCGCCCGCCAGCGTAGACGCTCATCCACGGCAGCAGATCTGACTTGACGTGGCCCGTCCTCGGGAAGAAGGCGCCCGCTGCCGTATCGACGTCCGGCAGACCCGCTGCGCCCTGCCCCGTCGGGGTGACGCCCGTGGCATTGAGGACAAGGTTGACGGTGCGGGCGCGTGGCGTTCGTGTCATGCCGTCGGCCGACGCCGTCTGTGGGCTGTCGGAAACAATATGCCGCCAGATGGACTTGAGCGATGTCAACAGCGACGAGTCATCATCGTCATCGTCGCCACTGGTAGCGCCCTCGCCCAGCTCGTCTGCATCGTAAACATGGAGGTGGTGAATCTTGACGACGGTCGGGTCGCGCACGAGCGTAAACCGGATGTCGGCGATATGGCTGACCAGCGCGCGGTCCATGACGACGCGCTCGTCGCGGCCCAGCGGCACGCCATTGATGCGCACCGCCCTCCAGTAGCGCTCGCCGTCCACATCGTCCAGCTGGAAGCCCATTTTCAGGCCGGAAATGCTGTGCACGCGGATTGTGCAGGGTGTGGCGCGCGTCAGTGGCGGCATCTGAGACGCCTCCTTCATCTGCTGTTGGCCGTTGTACTGCTGCCGGTAAAACATGGGCGACAGGCCGTTGGCTTGGGGTTTGGGTACATTGGGGCTGGAGAACTCGAGCGTCATCTCGACCGGCTGCTGCACGCGGCTGGACGTGCCATTGGCCGGAAGAAGCGCGGCAGGCAGCGTCCACGGGAAAAAGGCGCCGTCCGACTCGTCCAGCTCGCGGCTTTGGATCGTGTTCTGGTGCTTGTGCAGATCGAGCATCCTTGCTGGGTGGAAAAGGTCGCTGCGCTCGACGACGGCCGAGCCCGACAGCAGTCCCGTCAAAACGGGTGGTCGAGGACACACATTGGTAAAGCCCCGGTCGTCATAGACACCAATGTCGCTCGTCGTTCCCCGGCTAGTATTTGCAGCGAGCATGTTGCCGGTAGCTTCTGCCGTTGTGTCTGTTCTCGTCGCTCCCTTGCCTTCCCTGGTCTCCTTGAACTTTCTTGGCAGAACAAGCGGGTGCCCCTCTGTGGTAAAGACAAAGGCTGCATCCAGTGAGTTGAGCGGGTGCGCATCGTCGTACAAAAGATACATGTACTTTGTCGTCTCGCCGAGGAAAAAACTCTCCATGCGGTCGGAAAAGGATCCCGTAATGACATTCTGCAGACCGGACCAGCCGCATGGCGTCCAGCATCGCCGCCGGATATCGCGCTGCACCATCTCGCCGACATACAGGTACCACGGATCGCGCGTCGCCTGGTATAGGTGGTAGACCGACTCGATAAACTCGGGCCGCAGCGGCCACCACGAGAGACCGCCCTCGACGACGCGGTCGCGCACCGACCAGCGCTCGGGCAGCGCCGCGTATCGCTGCCACACGGCCGTATACAAGAGATTGGTGGTGACGGCCTCGTCGACCTCGCCGGCCAGCGTCAGCAGGCCGCCGTAGTAGGCACCGAGACTGTCGATCCACGGCGCCGCCAGCGATCCCGTCCACAGATTCACATTGACGTAGTGGGGGTGCTCGCGGTCGCTGTAGAGATGCCGCTTGATGGCCGCGTGCGAGAGGTGCCATGCTTCGAGAAAGGCATCGGGCGCGTGCTCGGCGGGCGTCAGGGTGTCAAACAGGGCGTTGGGGTCGGCGCCCTCCTCGACATCCTTGGCAGACACGCCGGCGCTGGCGTTGGGTACGCTTTGACCCGACAAGAGAATATGCGACTTGAGGGCATACTCGAAGAAGCTGTCGGCGCCCGCGCCAATGACCGAGTAGGCGCCGATCCACTGGCCCTGCTCGGCATCGACGCCGGCGCCGATGAGGCCGATCTGGCTGCGCCGGTACCACACGGCCCAGAAGGCGCGCTTGGCCAGCTGCTCAAAGCGAGGGTCGCCCGTCAGGCGGCTGAGCACGGTAAATTCGAGCACCAGACTGCCGGCGCCCGCGCTGCACGTCTCTGTGACCTCGGGCGGCCCGCTGACCGGCCGCTTCTCGCCCTTCCATGGCGAATTGGCATAAAAGGGAATACCGTGGCGCAAGTTGACGCGCGGGTACGGCATGCCCGTGGCCGTGTAAAAGGCAGGCAGCAGCCGCTTGGCCAGATCATGGGCCAGTCGCAGCAGCTGGCCATCATACACAAAGGCCGTCTGGGCGCAACCAGAGCCTGGCCCAGAAGAGGATTGTATGGTCCACGCCGCCTTCGGATCGTACCCAGTTATGGGCAACTCGCCGACGGCAAACAGATGGGCACTCAGCAAGCCGCCGACACCGCGGATGACCGTCTCAAAGACTTGCACTTTGCTGTCCATATCGAAGCCGCGCCCGCGCAGTCCCTCGCCCGATGGTCCCGGCCGGCCATCGCCATACTGCTCGACGAGGGACGCAATACCCTGCTGGAAGTCGCCGAGGGCTCTGCTGGCCGTGTCCTGGTCCTGCGAAGAAGCGAGGATGGCGAGCGTTGACAGGCTGTCGATCAATGTCAAGGAATAGTTGCCGAGAACGTCGTTGAGTTCCACGTTGTTGGGGTTATTGCTGTCGCGCGTCAATGGGACGCATGAAACGGGGCGAAGCTAGGAGAGAAAGAGTTAGATGGATATGATCTAGAGAAACATATGGAGTTAATAAATTGATTCCCACCTCATCCTCGGGAAAGGCCACGCGCATATAATTGTCGAATCCGTGGTAAAACATGTCGACCGTCTGTCGGCGCAGCTCGGCCACGCGGTCCGCGCGCATCGCCCTCGCCAAAGGCACCCATGACGTCAGAGCCGTCACAAGAAGCACGACAAACGCCAGATGCCGCCGCGGCTGCATCGGCTGCTCGTGGACGCCCCGTGGACGCATCGCCTCATCACCGGCCTCTGCGGAAGACGGCGGCGCGGGACGGCATATGGTGAGACGGGATGGGAGAGAGAAAAGGTGCTGGTTTGTTGCTGTGTATGACAAACCGGTTGTCAAGCTGTCCGTCAACTGTAAAACGTCGTCTTATTGACTTCGAAAAGGCAAAGACGGCCTTTTGTCAAGTTGCAGCTGTTGTCTGTCGTCGGTCGCTGTTCGATGTTGGTCCTCTCAGAGAGGTACTTTTGTAAAGTTGAAGGTATTGGAAATCATGGGCAAGGAGTGAGGTAATCAGTGCAAAGTATCTCCACATATATTTTACGCGACGCAGTACATTCTCCAATTCTCGACAGCTGTCTGCTTTGGGTGTGGGGTAGACCGGGCTTTCGCCGCCGAATTTTGTGTCACGTGCCGCATTCTGGCCTGCTTTCGGTCTATATTGTCCGACGTCACATATAGCACACCCCTCGTATACGTCGAGACGAAGTCGGTGTGTGGAATACTGGCCGCAAGCTTTTGTATACAAAACAAGTTTATTGTCAGTCTGCTTCTTATATTATTTACTTCTAGGAATAATCGCACAACGAGAAAGAGCACAACGCCAAGTCTTTCAGCATAATAAATGAGTAACACCGTCTTTAGAAAGACAGAAATATCAAACGCCGCCCAAAACAATACAAATTGGAGAAGACCGCTTATATAGCAGAAAAATGAGGCGAGGGTGTAAAAGTTAAGATGAAAAGACGGTGCCTCCTAAATGCAGACACCTGCATCAAAAACAAAACTAATTGAAATACAAAACAGCAGTAAAACAAAATCCGAGTTATTGAAACTCCATACTTATCGAAAACCGTTGGTTGCCCTATACGGATCTGAAAACGCCCCGGTGGAATACGCAAACCATTGAGAAACATGAACGTGGAAATGTGATGGGGAAAAGGGGAATAGGGAAAGAAAAATAAAATCCAAGAAGAAATACACGGTTTGAAGTGAGGCAAATAAAAAAAATGAAACTGTTGCAAAATAGGGGGGAGGTGAAGGGGGAAAAAAGTGAGAGTCACGAAACAGATAAGGTAGGTAGGTATCAAATGAAAAAAAAAAAAATATAAAACGAGAAAATAAACCCGCTGAAGGTAACCTGTCAGGGATACACGAGACTCTGTGCGTGAATGGACTTGGCACTTGGGACTTGACGCCCTAGTTCATTCCGGTTGGACCCATACTGCCTTGCGAGCCCACAGATGGCGAAGGGTGCATAGTATGAGATCCAATGGATGCATTCTCACCATCCGGAGTGTCGCCAATATGGTAGAGCTGACCCGGTGGGTACATGCGGTCGACGTGCGCGTCCGCTACACTGAGGCCTTCGTCAGAGATGTACGGAACCGTATGCATGGTCTGCATATGGTTGGCGTGGGGGCCTGGTGCACCATTGGGAGCGCCAGGAATTCCCGGGGTGGCCATATGCGAAGCCATTGGCGTCGGCAGAGGCAGCGGCTGCTGGCTTTGCTGGTACGGGCCAGGCCACGGCACCGAGCTCCTGGACTGGGGGAGCGGTCGCGGCGGTGTTGGGTGTCCGGCATTGGCGGCCCGCTTCATCCGCTTGTTCAGGTTACGAGCGCGACGGCGCTGGCGGGTGGCCTCGTCGGGAGTTGTGTCCTCGAGACCCAGGCGGATGAGGAACATCAAGACCTCTGGCTCCTTGACATCGTGGTCATCACAGCCACCACGCTCTTTGAATTTTTCAAAGACACGGGAGAGGAATCCTGACGTCTCCTCCTCGTATACTTCCATAAGAAGCTCGTACTATACGACGCGTTAGTATGGTATGAAGGATGGGGTTTTTTTTTAAAAAAAAGAAAATATTCTTACCTTTTTCCGCGGCCATAGACCGTATTTCCGGAGAACACGGGTGTATCGCATTTGAAGTGAGGCTGGTGTGTTCACCTTGACGTTGAGAGCCCGTTCGTACTCGTTGGTGATCTTCTGCCACATGCCCTTGCCGCGGGTGGATGCCATCTTGCTGTGAAGGTCAAACAGATACTTGTCCTCTTGCGGCGCCTGGCTGCTGAGTACCATCCGATCGCCGTCCACAACACAAGCATTGAGCGTGGTCTCTGGGATGGCGTTGAGCACATTGGTGGGCTCTGATGGCTCAGTGAACAGACCAGTCTCGTAGTTGTAGGCGGGTGCTCCGGGGCCAGCTGCGGTGGTGCTAGCTCCAGCAAAGTCGTTTGTCCGCGGCACCCGCTGTTGTTGGTCCATGGCCACATTGCCGGCGGGTGTGCCATACGCGTGGCTCGCGTCAACGCCCGTATCGATGCGGCTGCTGGGAAAGTAATGGTTGGTGTTCTGGGCTGCGGACATGGCCGTTGCTAGTGGATACTCGGCACTCGATGGGTGTGTCAAGGCGACACTCTGTGGTGTGACGGCAAGGGGACGGCTGGCAAAGCTGGGCAGCTGACCGGGGGTGGCAGTCATGCCAGGAGATGTCAAGGTGGTGCCAAAGCTAGGAGTGTGAGGATTTTGGGTGGTCATTGGCGGCAGACGCGTGTTGCCGTGACCGAGGAACTGGCTCGTGGTGTCAAAGGCATAGGTCGTAGTGACCGGAGGCATGGTCACAGCGGTAGAGTGAGGTGCAGCAGACACGTAATTTCCATAGAATGAGGCATCCATGGGGCCCGTCGTGACAGGGTTGTGAGCACCCGCAGCCAGGACATGGTCTTCTCTCTGGGTGCCGTAATAAGCAGGCAGCGGGATGGTATACTGCGGACTGGGTGCTGGGTGGCCAATCGGATGTTGTTGTGCGTGGTGCTCCGCCGGCTGTTGATGGTGTTGTGGCTGCTGGTGGTGTTGCGGGTGCTGTTGTTGGTGCTGCTGGTGAGGCTGCTCCTGGTGCTGCTGTTGTTGAGGCGGCTGATGTTGCTGCTGCTGAGGGTGGCTTCCCGAAGGATCATACGGGTAGGGAAGACCCGAAGCCATGGCTGGAGGAGTGATCTGTCAGGAGAACAGTGTTAGAAGTTGGGAAGGGGGATTCACCGATACAAAAATACAAAACACGAAACACAACAGGCCACTATGGACACGTGTGGGCTTGTGGACTTACTGGCTTGACGACCGTGGACGGGTAAGTGTTGGGCTGGCGCTGGCCGTCTCTTGAACCCTTGGATTGTTGGAGAGGCTGGTATCTGGATGGAGGGGAGCCCGAAAGAGAGGTTGGTGTGAGGAGAGCCGTCTCCGGCGTGAGGGATGGAAGGTGATAAGTTGGTGTCTAAAAAGGTTAGAGATTAGTTGTCCCCAAGGCACGCTGCAGCGGAATGGAAAGGACCACCAGAGACAACAGTTGATGTTGGAAGAATGGGACATAAAAATGGAGAAGGGCGAAATTGGAAGGGGACTTGTGTATATATGAGAAAAAGAAGGAAAAGGGAGCGGATCCTGTGGATGCTGGAGACGATATCGAGAATTTCAAAGATATTATGAATAGTGAAAAAAACAAAAAGATCTTCAGGGCTGTGTTGTGCAAAATAAAGGCTCGAGGGTGTGGACTTTTATAAAAAAGCGGGATGGAATGATCAGATGTCATCGTGAAACGAGGGATAGAAATGCAATATAAGTGACAACCGACTTACAGAGCTGAAAGTAGCCATAGTACAGTACCGTAGGATGACCGACCTTGCTTTTTCTTTTCTTGTGTCAGGTATTGTTGAGCACCCTTTGGAGTGCCTGGCGAGATCAAAGAATCACCCGGCAAGTTGCGTAGATGATGTGCTATAATATTTCAAGAACGTGGACGAATCGCCGAGATAGTCTTATAGACTGGCGACAATGTAAAAGTTTGACGTGAGAATAGCCAAACCGTTACGCTGCATAAAAGGTCGTAGCAGTCGTGGCCGTCGTGGCCGCGTGTTGTTGGAGTGGTGCGTGGTCGTTGCCCCACGGAGGGGGAAAAAAAGGTTTGGCGGCAAACGACGCACGATATAAATCAAAGAGAGATGGAAAAAGAAAATAAAAAGCCGCAAATATAGCCCGTGAAAGATCCTTGTGAAAATTGGTATGCAAAGGACCTCAAGAGTATCCGCCAAAAGGGTCTTTGCGTCTTCCAGGGGGGGTGGTGGTAGTGTGCGGACTGTGGGCTGTAGAGTGGTGTCTGCAGCCTTAGGAGGAGTATAATCCGAATGCGACGGAGGGGAGGGGCGAGAGCAAAAAAAGTGCGCGCGTGTTTTACGCAAATGCTGGCTTGGTCTGGGGTTGTCTTGCCGAGTGTGCGGCTGGATGAAGTGCAATGCTGTCAGATGCTGTAGGATGCTGTAATGCAGAGGCCAGGGCGTGAATGCTGGTGGAAAACAGAAGAGAAAAAATAAAACAAGACAAAATCAGGATGGAGCTGAAATGAAGAAGAGAACGCAGTTGCCCCTTGCGTTTCTGTGTTGCTCTTTCCTTGTCTTGCTTTTCAGAGTATGCACACTGAGACGGTCGTGCCTGCCGTATCTGTGCGATCAGACGGTGCCGATCACACGGAATAAAAACAAAGTCGTGGTGATGGGACACAGGGCACTTGCAAAGATACAGTGTCTTGCGTTGTCCTCCAAGCCCCAGAGTCAAGTAGGGTGTTTTGAGGGTCGTGTGGGAGGAAAAGAGGCTGCAGAGTGCAGAGTGCAGATGGTGCTGTTGGAAGATGATAAACCAGTAACAGGATGCAAGAACAAAAAGAGCAGGCGCAGAAGCAAAGAAGAATGCAAGGTGTACTAGGGAAGGTACGACCGGGATGGAGTTTAAAAAAAAAGGTAACGGTAGGGGGGGGAAGGATGTGTCTTAAATGGATGAAGATTGTTGCCGGCACTTTTCAAAGAAGGCACGACCAAGATGTAAAGAGCAAAATTAAGGATAGCGAAAAAGAAAGAAAAAATGGGAAAGGAGTCAAACGAGGGGAGGGAAAAAGGAGGGCGGATGGGCATGTAAAGTAGTCGTTTCTCCTCGATTGGGGGCCAAAAAAGGACGTCTATTTTCGAGAGGACATCGCGATTTGCCGACGCGCCCAGCAATAACGGCTCCGCCTTTTCTGTCGTTGAAAAGCTAGTTATGATGCACACGGCCGGGGGGGCAGAGGGGAAGACCATCAGGCCAGAGGCAAAAACAAAAGGACGAATAAACAAAAGCAAGTCATAAGATGAATAGCGGTATACGGGACGCTGCATAGAATGGCGTAAAGAGGCCTTCGTCTTCGATGTTCTATAACACAGTCGTGCAGGTCTTGTATCACCGCGAGATGCAAGATACAATTCTACAAGAGAACTGCACCAGACATGTCCTTTGCCGGTATGCGTGTTTTTATGGTGCAGACTCTTGTACTGCCTGTCAGCCGTGCTGTGTACTTGTACTCGATACATGGACGGTGTGGAGAGTACACGCGGCAACCCTTGTAGAAGCGATCGATACATCTCGGCATGGCGGCGTTCTGCCTTGTACGGACAAATTGCGGAGGCCCTTGGACAGGTGTCAAAGTAACAGGTACTGGAGCTAGCACGAGGGCTCTTTTTTTTTTTTTTTAGCTGGGGGTGGAGGACAAAGCGGCAACGCGGGAGAGGGGGCGTGTAGGAAAGGTACCCGTGGTCTGTGAGGAAGATACTCCGTATCTAACATGGACCAGGGCGGGAGCAGGCTACTCGAATGCCGTACCTGACGGTGCTTGGCCTGTCTCGTTGCGAGCACCTAAGCACTGAAAAGCAGTGAATTGTGTTGTTGTTCCTCATCAGTCTACAAGATGGAAACATGTTTTTTACTAGGTAATGGTTTTCGCCTCTGTTGACGTACAACATAGGTACTTTCTATATTGGCGCTCACTGGTGTCATCTGCCTGCCGACGTTTAGAGGGCCTTTACGGAGTAGTTCCAGTTTCGACCATTTATTCATCTGCCTGTCGATCGTGGCATTCCACATGTGAAGGTGATCTGCGTCAAAAGGACTCGTATCTCGAGAACTAGTCTTACACTTGTCGCGCCCTCCTTTGCATCATTATCGAGGACGTATCAACTTAAAAAAAAAAAAAAA
>JAGKRZ010000298.1:0-31336 GCA_020002355.1 Intubia oerlemansii
AAAAAAAAAAAAAAGGAAAACAGGAAAAAAAAAAAAAAAAAAAAAAAAAAAACGAGATATCCTGATTTTGGGAAAGAAACTGCAGGTTGCCATAGTCAGCCACCCTGAAAATGTTTACTCTGTAGTGGGATACTTGCTTTTTATTTTCTTCTTGCCGTAAGCACCACATCATCTATTTTGGGAAGGCGAAAAGTGGCCAATGCCATGTTTTTGTGCATGAATTTGCAAAAATACAGGGAAGACGACAAGGCAGAATCGGTTAAGCTCGGCAGTCTTCAAAGCAAGATCCCATCTTGGTAGAAAGTACCTTGGTCAGCCTTCTCGTCCTCGCGTGCTCACTTTCAGCATTCCAGCAAAAAGCTTTCGAGACAAATATTCCAACTCTATTTTGTTCTCTCTATTTTTCCTCTATTTTTTCCTCTCTGTCTCTCTACCAGCTGCAGCCCGCCTTCTAGACCACGATTTGTTCATTTCCGTTGTTTTTCTCCCGTGCTTCAGTGGGGCCGGCCCCTCCGTGACATGGGGGTGTGCAATTTGGCAATTTCGCGATAGACAGGGGTCTGCGTCGTTCTATCGTTCTGTCGTACTCTCTGTTTGTTCTATTCTGGTTCATTGTTCGCTGCGGTGTTGTGTCAAACATGTGATTCGGTCATGTGATGCGATGAATAAGCTATGGTGTGGCAGTCTGGTGGATGGGTGAACGAGGCTGTGAATGCTAATACGAGCCTCGTGTTGAACAGCCATGTGTGGTGTGGTGTGGTGTAGGAATGTGCGTCACAAGTGTTGCAGATTGAGCTGGGAAGGCTTTATTTTTGACTTGTGTAGGCTTGGAGCGTGTGAGTGTGGTGACGGTGGTATGATTTTGAAGAGACAAAAACAATGAGCCTCTCTTTCATGTATTGTGCATGATTCAAATTCAATATATTCATTGGTCTATTTTTTTCATTTAGTTTTTTTACAAAAAATAATAAAACAATATTTACAGAAAGATCAATAGAAAAAAAAAAAGCTATATTTTACAGACCACATAACAGCTGAAATATCGCGACCAACTCAGCGCCCTAATATCTTTCTCGCCGTGGCCCACCTGCTCCTGCCTATTACTACCCCGAACAGCGAGCCGCCCACAACCAAGAGCTTCTCTTGTAGCAGCAGCTCTTACTGGCTCAATGGTCTAGTGGTATGATTCGCGCTTCGGGTTCGCGCCCTCTTGCATCTTAATGTGAGACGAAAGCACTGTGCGAGGTCTCGGGTTCGATCCCCGATTGAGCCCATTCTCTTGAATGATTTTTTGTCTTTCTTGACGTTTTTGTCCTTTTTTTGCCGTATTGTGTGTCGCTTGTGCCTTGTTCCTTTTTTACTCTATTACCCCTCTCTTGTATGGTCTTTCTTCAGCTGTTTTGTTGAGATTTCCTGAGACTCGGGCGCTCCTTCCCGGCTTTGTTTACAGACCGTCGCACCTTCCGACTGCAAACACCGCGACGCACCGCCAGCAGCGTGTCGTGCTCCTCCAGTGGAAGGAACGACCGTGTCGTATTGCCGAATCGGTCGCCTGCATCGTACGAGTTTACGGAGTAGGGTCGTCCTCATTCCTCTGCCACTGCTCAGTCCTTTTAGTTTTGCTTGCAATACATGCCACTGTATATAAAGTACTGTGTGTGTTTTGATTCTGATTGTTCAGCATGACTTGTCACAGCCCCCCTTATTCATCATTGTTCCACTGTCGTTCCATTCGGGCTTCCATAGCTTCCATCGAAGCTAAAATGCACACCTGAAGCACGTTAAAATTAGAGCCACACAGCACGGGTCATGGGCACACAAGAGCCCCCTATGCAGGGGCCGCGAGCGCGTTTTGGCCCTGTCGATAGCGCCTATCCTTACAGAGGGAAGCCTCTCTTTTTTCCTCAGGCAGTGTTCCCCTTATTAGCCAAACTAAGCCTAAAAGGCCAACGCTAGCGAAGCACTGGCAGTTGGGAAGGAGCGAGTGGGCCACCACCCTGGATGTCCCCCCACCGGTGACCGTTCCCGTTCTCGCAGTCTGCAGCAAAGCACCACGCGCACCTGCCGTCCAACACCGCTCGGACCAGCTTGCTGCTTCCTTTTTGTGATCTCCATTGTGTGATGCCTTCCAAAACGGTCCTTTCTTCTTTTTTTGACGATATCTGCGGACAAGGCGTTTTAGACGACGTTTTAGACGACCGTGCTGTTGCCACCCGACGCTCATTCAACAACAGCCAATCCAACGGCCCCGACGCCTCTCCAACCGCACACGAGACGGCATCCCTTGCGCGCCCCCCGAAACTCTCCCTCCCCCCTTTTGGACTCTTCCCTCGAGAGAGCTTTGACGGCAACAACAACCTTTCCCCCCGCTGAATGTTCTATTGTGCAGCGGTGCACACACACAGGCGAACGGGCTTCTCTCCTTGACCCTGTCGCAAAGCAGACTTGCCGCTGCGCATCTCGCCATCTTTCCGTCTCCCCCCTCAAGCGAAACGAGACCCTCTAAAGCTTTCAACAAACCCACCAACACTTTTTGCCCCGAGAGCATCAGATATCAAGAGCAGGAACAAAACAAAACAACGGCTCTGACAGCAGTGTCACCCTCTGCTGCTTGCACAGGACCCTTGTCGACGCGCCACAAGCCAGGCGGCGGCGGCGCCGAGGGGCGTGCGCGCAATGCAGTCGGCCAGAAGCAACGCGGAGGCGGCCAGCCGCAAGGCCAAGCTTGCCCATTCGTACCAGGAGCTTCTAGAGTGAGTGGAGGTGGTTCTGGGACTCTTTATTTTTCGCATTCTTTTCCTCTAACAAACAGTGAATTCGCACACAAGGACCTCAAGTCTGTGGGCAACTACAGCCTCGGACGGCTCATCGGCAAAGGCTCCTTTGGCAAGGTGTACCTCGCGACACACAAGCTCACGAATGGCTCCAAGGTGGTGCTCAAGTCGGCCAACAAGGACGACTCGAACCTGGCGCGCGAGATCCACCACCACCGGCAGTTTGTGCACCCGCACATTGCGCGTCTCTACGAGGTGATTGTGACCGAGTCGCTCGTCTGGCTCGTCCTCGAGTACTGCCCCGGCGACGAGCTGTACAACTACCTGCTCAAGCACGGCAAGTTACCCGTCGACAAGGTGCAGCGCATCTTTGCCCAGCTGGTCGGCGCCGTGTCGTACGTGCACATGCAGAGCTGCGTGCACCGCGACCTCAAGCTGGAAAACATTTTGCTCGACAAGCACGAGAACGTCAAGCTCGTCGACTTTGGCTTCACGCGCGAGTACGAGGGCAAGGCCAACTACCTGCAGACCTTCTGCGGCACCATCTGCTACTCGGCGCCCGAGATGCTCAAGGGCGAAAAGTACGCCGGCGAAAAGGTCGACGTCTGGAGCCTCGGCATCATCCTGTACGCCCTGCTCTGCGGCGAGCTGCCCTTTGACGACGACGACGACGACGTCACGCGCCGCAACATCCTGTCCAAAGACCCGACCTACCCCGACCACGTCCCCGCCGACGCCCTCGACCTCATCAAGCTCATGCTCTCGCGACGGCCCCTGCTGCGCCCGACCCTGCCCGACATCCTGAACCACCCCTTTCTCTCCGAGCACGCGCCCCAGCAGCAGGCCATTCTCAAGGTGCAGCGGCCGCCGGCCTTTGGCACGCCCGTCGAGAAGGAGACGCTGCACCGCATGCGCAGCGCCGGCGTCGACATCGACTCGGTCATCGAGTCGGTCATGGCCCAGCGCTGCGATGCGCTGGCGGGATGGTGGACCCTGCTGATCGAGAAGGAGCAGCGCAAGGTGGCGCGCCGCGAGCGCAAGCGCAAGGAAAAGGAGCTCGAGCACCGCAACTCGCGGCGGCTCTCGACCACGTCCAGTCGTCTCGAGCGTCTGGCCACCGTCGAAGAGGCCGCGTCGAGCCAGGTGCGACTCGGCGAGCAGTCGCAGCCGTTGCAGTTACAACAGCCAGCCACGCCCAAACCGCGCGGCCGCTCCCAACGACGGAGCGGGCAGTACGACTCCTTGCGCATCGACGACTTTCCCGGTCTCGCCGAGCTGAGTCGTGTCAATGAGGCACTGCGCGCTGCCAATGCCGGCGGTGTTGCTGCCACCGTTGGCGCTGGCGCTAGTGTTGAGCCAGGACCGCTGCTGGCTGCTGATACGCGCTCTGTTCGTTCGGTGCGGTCCGTGAGCTCCTCGCGCCAGCGGAGACCCGTGCCGCCGCCCAAGGAAGGCGTGCTGCGCAGCGCTCGCTCGCGGGGCTCGACGCTTCACCTTGTGACGACGAGCGATGCCATCACGGTTGTGGACGGCAATGTCGTGCTGGCGGGCGGCAGCAGTGCAGCGGGCGGCGGCCACGGTGCCAATGGTGTTTTGGGTGGTGGTGGTGTCGGCGGCGGCGTGTCGGGGAGCGAGAATATGAATGGCGGCGGGCCGACGCACGGCCGCAAGGTGCGCAAAAAGACGTCGCAAGTGATCATTACACACTGGAAGAACATGACGCACTGGATTGCCGAGAGCACGCGCCGCAACAAGCACTCTGAGAAGCATTCCGAGAAGCATTCCGAGAAGCGCGGCGGCGGCAACCACTCGACACCGGACCTGCGGCCGAAGCCGAGCAGCTACAAGGAGGGCGACAAGGACTCCAAGGCGAGCAACTCGCGGCCCCAGACGAGCAAGTATGCGAAATCGACATCGGGCGCGTCTCACACGGCCAGTCTGCCCAAGGGCGTTGTGGTCAATGGGTTTGCTACCAAATCGGGTGTTGGTGCCATGACAGCCAGCAGTCCACCGCTGCCGCATCACGGCGGCGGCGAGACCGACGGCACAGGGGCTGGTGGTGCAGGGCAGTCTTCATTATCGGCATTAGGAGCGGAAGCAGCTGCGATAGGAGGAACAGCAGCAACGGCAAGTCATGGAGGCCAACAACCGGGCGCTGCTGGCGGCGCTGTGACCTCGAGCGACAGCAGTACAGTGGTTGTGGGCAGCACGGGTCTTGCATCGTCTGCCAATCTCACGCCGACGACGACCAACAGCGCGGCTGCTTCATCATCGTTGACGGCGACAGCAGCGACTGGCGCGCAGGTGCCGTATGCGGCGGCAACGACGGCAACAATAACACAAACAACAACGTCGTCAACAATAACATCAACAGCGACAGCACAAACAGCACAGCCGCCGCCGCGACTGCAGACGTCCCATTCGTACAAGCGGCAGTCGCTGTCGCCGTCGCCGCTGACGCCGCGGTCGACGATGCGGCGGTCGTCGGGCCACGGCAGTTTGAGCGGCCTGCGGGGACGCAAGTCGACGTCGTCGTCGGTGTCATCGATCCGGTCCATCCACCAGCACCACCACTCGCACTCCAAGGCGTCGTCGACGAGCTCCAACGGCAGCGTGTCGACGTCCATGTCCAAGACGCCCGGCGGTCCCGGCGGACCCGGCGGACGGTCACCGCACCATTCGGTCAAGGTCCTGCCGGCGACGCCGACCATGACATCGTTTCCGAACAATCTTCGGCTGGTGCGGGGGAGCAGTCTTGGTGCAGGAAGCGGCGGCAGTGGCGGCCAAGGATTCCCGCCGCCGCTGATGCGCAGCACGTTTAATGAGGGCATGCCGCAAGGACGGGGTTTTGGTATGAGTGGTGGTGCACCGGGATCACCAAACCCGTTTGGCATGTCTGCATTTGGTAGTGGCGGTGGCGGTCCAGGCACGCCCGTGATGTTTGCCAAGCGTAAGCGCAACCTGTTCAAGGGACCGATGCTGACGCTGGGAGGTTCTTCTGGCCACGGTGGTGAGGGCGGCAGCAGCTCAGTGCGCGGCCACTCGCATTCTCGGTCGCATTCGCGCAGCGCGTCGGCCAGCGGTCTGGGCCGGCGGTCGAATGAGATTACGATTACAGAAGAGGATGAAGAAGAGGAAGAAGAGGAAGAGGAGATGGACGACGATGATGATATTGAGGAGGTGGATGATTTCCAGCTGCCCGAGGGCGATGTGGAAGTGATTATGATGGAAGAGGGGGAAGGCGGGGAAGAGGATGACCAGGGTGATGCCATGAGTCGTTTCATGCTGGATGGCGAAGATGCGGACGCGTTCACGCCGGCCGCGCAGACGCCCGTGCAGACGCCCGGACTGGCGACGGAGGAGATGGAGTTTCCGGCGGCGAACACCCCTCAAGGACCCTTTTCGACCGAGGCGCCCATTGCAGAAGTGGCCGAGCCGGGCGAGTCGGACGAGTCGGGCGAGTCAAACGGCTTGAACGAGTCGGCCAAATCCATCTCGGCCAGTCCTTCCAAAGAACACGCGTCGGCCGTCGTCTCTGACCAGCCTTTTCCCCACACGACCGATCCCGTCCCGTCGACACCGACCATCATGCAGACGCCGGCCACCGAAGCGGCCGAGAACAAGGAGGCGCCGTTGTCACCGTCAGCCATTTCTCCCAAAACAGTCGTTCCGGCGTCTTGAAAAAAACGTGTGCCTTTTTCGTTTCCCGCCTTCTTATATCTCTCTTCTTTTTCTTTCCTCTCCCACCCCCCCTTTTTTGATACCTTTTTTCGAATGATCTCTTTTGCGAGGCGGCATTTATATTTTGTCTGACCCTGCATTTTCTTTTCATTTGTTTCTAGCCTTTTATTTCCTTTGTCTTTTGATTTTTCTGTTTCTAGCTGTTGTGCTCCCTTCTTCTTGAGCCCGGCCTGCTATCTGCTTGTATTTCTCGTTACGTCTTATTTTTCCGTTTTCCGTCTTCTTTTTCGATTTTCTCTTTTTGCATATCTATCTACCCCAGCTGCGATACATATACACAGCCTCTTTTAGTCTCTTGCTTTCCATTTCATTGAACGACTGCGATTCTTTTGTTCTACGTTTATAGACAATATACATCTTCTTTTGCTTATAGCATACAGTGGTATTAAAAAAGGACAAAAAAAAAAAAACTAGAACAAAAAAAGCCTACAATATAACATACATGCTTTCGCTGCAACTTTCTTCCTACAACAACACAACCAACAGCTCTTTTAGTTCTTTCCGAGGGCCACCTTGATGAGCGTCTGGAAACCCTCGACGGCGGTCTCGAGATCGCCGACCGTGATGGCCTCGTCGTCGCCGTGGGCGACGAGGATGCTGCCCGGCCCGTAGAGGTAGCGCGTGTGGTTGCCGGCGAGGTTGGGCACGTCGGTGCCGTAGTTGGCGGTGATGGTGTCGAAGCCGGCCAGGCCGTCGCCCTCGCAGCGGCACTCGACGACGCCGTAGCCCTGGCTGCAGGTGGTGTCGATGCGGCCGTCGGGGGCAAACTCCTTGGCGGCGTCGTCGAGGGCGGCCTCGAGACGGGCGCGGGCGACCTCGTGGCCGGTGGTCTGGGGCCCCGTGGCGACGCGCACGGTGACGCGCGCCGACGCCGAGGCCGGGATGACGTTGGCGGCGACGCCGCCCTGGACCAGACCCAAATTGACGGTGGTGTTGCCGAAGCGGTCGCTGTGCCCCAGATCGGTATCGAGGACGCGACCCAGGCCGCGCACCAACAAGTCATTGGCCGACGTGCCGAGCCACGGGTAGCCCGAGTGGCCGGCCTTGCCGGTGGCCTCGATGGCGCACACCAGGATACCCTTGTGGCCGCAGGCGAGCTTGTTCTCGGTCGGCTCGCCAAAGATGGCGGCCTCAAAGTTGTCCCCGGCAAAGTGTTCTGCGACATAATCGGACAGCGCGCCCATGCCGTCGCCGTTCACCTCCTCGCCCACGACAAAGACGAGCAGCAGATCGCCCGCGTCCACCAGATTTTGGGCTCGCAGCGCCTCGACGGCCGTGATCTGCGCCGCCACGCTGCCCTTAGCATCCGACGTGCCGCGCCCGCTGATGAGCGTGTCGCGTGTCACGTGACCACCAGTCTTGTCGGTATGGATGCTGTAGGGGATGTGCGGCGGGACGACGTCAATGTGCGACGTGACGAGCACGCGGGGGAGTTTGTGTTCGTCCTTCTTGTGGGAGCTGCCCTTCTTGCCCACCCTCGGCCACGCCACAACATTGAAGCGGCCGTCGGGCGACTCGACGCCGTTCAAGGGCGGCAGCTTTTGGATGACGGTGGCATAGCCCTGCTTCTCGAGGTACTTCACCAGCCAGCGGCCGACGGTGCCCTCGGTGCCCGACTGCGACGGGATCTCAACCAGCGAGCGGTGCAGCGACAGCAGCTCGTCGCGATAAGAGGGCGCGGCGGTCTCATCCATCTTGACAGCATTGTCCATGGCTGTGAAATCGCCCAGGGCTTTCTGCTGAGACAGCGCGGACACCGTGCTGGCGCTGAGACCAGCGGCCACCAGCAGGCCCGACACGCAGTTTTGCAGCTTCATGGTGGAAATTGCGACAAAATTGTGGCGGATTGGTGCGTCAAGGAGAAATGAAGGGGGTAAAAAAAAAAGGCGTGAGAGGAGAGAGAGGTTGTCAACAAAAAGCTGTAGAAATGCGGAGTGCGGAGAGCGGGAGTACCGAGTACCTCCACCTCCTCCGATATCATACGGAGTAGAGTTACATGTGAGATATGGAGCTACAGGGGTAAAAGATACATGATGGATACATGTGACACATCACCTGACTGTACTTTCACTGGCGATGAACGATCGTCGAGTGATGATTTCGTTGTAAAAGGTTCTCCGAGTAAAGTATTCGTTAATGGAAATGGTGATGGAGAGTTGTATGGGCAAATTGTTGCAGAAAAGGCGACTTTTTGTGAATCGTAGGTTCATCGTAGACGATAAGAGTACAAGCACTCTTCGACCTCATCGTGCATGGACCCACTTATTTCACCACGTCGCGTCCTTGCCTTGCCAACGTATCGACAGCCTTGCGACTCGACAGATCATCATAGATACACCGCATTTTGGCCGAGTGACGAAAAGTCGGTCATGCATCAAGGTATACCGCCTTCCTGAACGTCTTATGAAGACTTGAGCAACAGACTGTGCGAAACGACAACATATACGACCCCCCCAGAAGAAGGAACAAACGATGCCGCGTCCGCGACGCGCCGGCCCTGCGCCGACGGCCACGCTCCCCTTTGCGCTGCCTTCGAAATCATCCCAGCAGTCGACCACTTCGCAAAGATCATCTCTATCAGTATCAGCTTCTGCTTCCGCCTCATTAGGCCCATCTCCGAAAGACGCCCTGCTGCAGATTGAGCTGGCGCGACGGCCGCAGTATGTGCCGCATCAAGCACCGCCGGCCACAAAGATCTCGCTGGTGCCGGACGACGGCCGGGGCCGGAGCGAGAGCGGCGGCGCGGCGATGATTGTCGACAAGGTGGTGACACCGCTGGACTGGGCCGAGCAGGCGGCGACGGCGGAAGAGTACGACAGCGAGGCGGAGGACGAGCGGTACCGAGCGGACCCGGCGCGCCGGCAGGTGCAGCGGGTGCTCAACTATGTGGTCAGCTGGCCGGACCGGCCGCACGCGATGCAGATGGTGCCGGGGACGCGGATCCTGGACTACGTGTCGCCGCTGACGCTGGAGGCGTTCGAGTACGACCTGACGGAGCGGCAGCGGGCGCAGCGGGAGGAGGCCGAGGCGGCGGCGGCGGTGGCGGCGGTGGCCGAGTATGAAGCGAGGGAGAAGGCCAGTGGGGAGATGGACGAGACGAAAGAGACAAAGGAGATGATGGAGAAGGGGGCCAAAGAGAAGAAGAAACCCGGATCAAGAGGCCGGGCGGCAGCCAAGGCGGCCAAGATGGCCAGGGCAGCACGAGCGGCCAAGGCCAGGGAAGTGGCGGAGGAAGCGGCGGAGACTACGGAGACTACGGAGAACATGGAGACAGAATCGGCACAACCCCTGGCCCAGACACCGAGAAAGGGCGCTCTTCATATCACGACGACGCCTACCAAGACGGGTGCGGGCCCGACCTCGGTTTCTGCTTCTGCTCGGAAAGCGACGGGCGTCTTCGGCCCTCGCCGACCGAGCATGAGTCTGGCGACGAGTCTAGCGACACCGCCCAAGCCGCGGCCGACCGAGATGCTGCAGATCAGCATTGATGATTTCTCGCCGTCCTTGTCACGGTCAGCACAAAAGGGGAAAGAAGCAGCGGCCGGCACTCCGCGCAAGAGACCCTTTTCTGCGTTTGCCGAGGGTCAGGGCGGTGTGGGTATGGTCAATCTTGGACGAACCATTGCTGCGAGTGACGACGAGGAAGACGAGGAGCCGATCCATGTTGTCGATGACGACGACGATATGGATGAACTGTCCATGATTGCTGATCAGCTGGCTCCTCCTCCTATCCCACAGACACTCAAGCAAAATCCGCCGCCGCCGCCGCCGCCACCGCCGAAACCGAAACGGTCCATGGGCCGGGGCCGCTTGGTGGCGCCTGGTATTGTAGCATCGGCTGTGTCGGCAGCCATGGCGGCCGCGTCGGCGTCGGCCGCGGCGTCGACGGGAAGAAAGCGCGGCCGGCCAGCGGGGTCCAAGAACAAGACTCTGGCCAAGACGCCGACGACCAAGAACGACGGCGTCGAGCATGTCCATGTCTATCCGCCAGGGTATGCCGAACGGTCTGACCGGTCTGAGCGGTCTGAACGTGTCGAGGTACCCAAAGCGACGACACCCAAAAAGCAGCGGCTGGTCGATGATTTCCGTGACGATCTGGATGATGATCATGATGCAGAGGTTGTCGACAACGACTACGACGACTACGACGCCTACGACGAGGATCCTACCCTCTACGAAGTCGACGCCCTTGTCGGCAACTGCCTCACCGTCATGGACCCCGACGACGAGGACTATGTCGAGGGCACCGGCGACGGCACCGGCAACGGCGCGCTCACTCGTCTCTTCCTCGTCCGCTGGAAGGGCAACTGGCCCTCGCACCAGAACCCCACCTGGGAACCAGAGCACAACCTGCCCGAGAGCATCGTCCGCCAGTACGTGAAAAAGGCCACGCGCAACGGCACACTCGCCACAGAGGAGGACGGCCTCAGGAACTACCGCGATGTTATCAGTGGGCGGTATTAAGGGACGAGCAGGTGGCGGAATGGCACGGCATGGCGTCTAGCGAGTGTTTTTATATCCCATTAATTGAACGTTTTGTTGCTACGCTACCTGCTCTTAATAAGAGATACTGCCTTTGAGGCAAAAAAGAGGAAATCAAAAAGAAGAGAAAGAAGTGAAGTGAATCACAGGAGAGAAGAAGAAAGAAAGCCCAAAGCACGACAAAAAGAACGAAAAGAAACGAAAAGCCAAGAATGAAGCCATCATTCAGATAACCCAATCAAGGTACCTGCTTCCAGAGACCACAATCCGACAAGTATTCCACCGAATAAAAAAGAAACACATTGACCATGACACCCATCTTCAAAGCCGGTCCAGCCCGACCAGCATGTCGTCCGTCCAAGGAGCGGGAGTCGTGAAGTCCGCACAGGTCTGGCCACCCGATGCAATAGCCGTACGCGGCACGGCGCTCGCCTCGGCCGGCAGCATCCGCATCACTGGTGCATTTCTTGCACCAGAGCTAGCACCAGAGTTTACACTGGACTTTGCACCAGCCACACGCTGTGATGATGACCGGCCTGACTCTCGCGCCTTGCGGAGCTCAAAGTCGTACAGACTCTTGTGCATCTTTGAAAACGGAACCAGTCCGACCGAGTCGAGCAGCGACTTGAGCCCGACGTGCCCGAAGCTGGCCGATTTCAGCTTGCCGTTCCGGAACACGTCGGCAAGGTCCGAGGTGGCCGTGGCGCACGGATCAGGCACGAAATGGAGACGCGTCTTGTACTTGCAAAAGTGAAAGTAGCTGATGACGCGGTACGCCTCAAAGGCCAGCTGCACGCTCGTGTACTGGATGTGCAGCCCGTCGTCCTCGAACCACAGCTCCTCCACCGCACTCGTCTTGACGCGCGATCCATCAGGGCCTAGCTGGAGCTCGATGCAAAGGTCGCCAATCAGGTGCTTGGGGAAGCCGTACACGACCAGACACCGCGTCGCATCTTCGAACCGCGGCATGCCTGCAATCCCACTGTCCTCGCAATCCATCGGGATCACGTCACGGGTCGGGTACGTGGGCGTGGGCAGGAGTGCGACCGTCATGCCGCGGCCGGAAACATGCGTGGGACCGCCCGAGTTGTTAAAGTAGTCCACATTGTCGCGCGTCATCTTGCTGGCGGCAACAGCCTCTTTGGCCGTCTTGAAGGTGATCATGGCAGAGATGGTAGAAGCGCCGCCATAGCCCTGAGGGACGCGAACCATTTTGGCTGTGGCGACGGCGCCTCCCTTGACCAGCGCCAGCAGCTCATGCACCGTGAGGCCAAGAGGAATGTTCTGGACGAGAAGCGTGCGCCGCATATCCTGCCCATCGCCGCCATTGAGAAAAGAGGCCGTCTCGCTGTCCAGGACACAAGGGTCAAAGACAATGCCGAAGCGGTCGATCGCCTTTGGAATGCGCGCCGTGAGGCCGAGTATATCGGTCGGCGTGTCGGCTACAAAGCAAAAGTCGTCAGGGTTACGCTTCACAAGCCGGAACGTGCGCCGCCGTGGGTGATACGGGCGGTAGGGATGGAATCGTTGCTTACCGTCATTGTCGCTGCTTTCGTACGACAGTGAGCCTCGAACGTGTCTGGCAAGAGGGGTAGCCGCCGTGTTGGTCAAGGCCGCAGCTTGCACCGGGATAGGGGCCGGAGGAGCAGATGCAGAAGCAGGGGCAGGCACTGCAGCTACAGCAGGAACAGCCTGTGGAGCGGGACTCGGTGCTGAGACAGACGCAGCCGAGGGAAGAACTGGCACATTCACGGCTGGCCGCTGAACCTGCCGAAGACGTGAAGAATGCACAGGCTGTGCAGGCGGCATATGCCACGCGGGGGCCACTGCCGGAAGGGAAGGCGGCGGGACGATGCCTCGACCGGCAGAAGGTCTGTTTGGAAAATCGCTAGCCGGAGGCGCGCGACGGCTGCTGTTCTTGTATCCTCTGCCGCCGCTGCTGCCGTTGCCGTTGCCGCTGCCACTGATGCGGTTTCTGTAGTAGCTGGGAGCTTGAGGGACGATGCCATGAGTCTTGCCGGCCACAGTGCGGAACTTTTTGCTTTCTTCCTGTGCTGCGAGGTGCTTGTTCTGTGCAGTGGCGCGCATCTTGTCCATCCTGGCGGTCTCCTTCTCCTGCAGGGCCTTGCGAAGTCTCCCCTGCTCGCTGGCAGGGGCGTCCGTGATTCCTTCGAGCTCTTCTTCAAGAGAAAACTCTTGCCAAATGTCGGTTACGACCTCGACAATCTCGCTGTCGCGAGCCTATTTTATTAGTTGCCATTGATCAGTTTCTTTTGAGAGACATAATATAAAAAAATGTCTTCCATACCTGCTGGCTGCTGTTGTGTGCCGTCATGTTGCTTTGCTGAGGCTGCAATTCTGGCTTGCTGTCGTGATCACGGCAGATACTTGTGCCAATGCTCATGACTGTGAAAGGTGTGAGTCCAGATGAATTCTCAAGAGACAACAGAAGATGAAGGGGGTTGAGTGAGGAGTTGAGTGAGGGGATGAGCAAATTGGTGGACGGTCAAGTGGTTTATATAGACAGGATGAAAGGACAGAAGCAGGAAGCCAAGTCCTTTTTGTGGGCTGTTGTGAGAGTGGCAGGAAGGTGATGAGTGTCTGAGATGGCCAGGATTTTGAATATGCTGCTAATGTGAGTGCTCTCAGATGATTTCGTGATAGAAAGATGAATGACTGTAATCGTCAGGTTGTCCAGGAGTAAACGAATGGAGTGCAAGAGATGGATTGTAGGGTATTTCAGGAAAAGGATGAGCCACAACTTACCATGAATGGCCTTAGAGAGGCGATGGTGAAAGTCAAAAACCAGGAGCGTGATATGAGAATCAACGCCACTTGAATTGACTGTGAGGGATCACTGACGCAAACGATGCAAAGTGTCGACTAGAGGTCAGCAGGATGTCACGATGTCAATGTGACTGAAACAACGGTGAAGCGGGAGTGGAAGGGCACGAGCAAAAGAGACAATAGAACGGATGAAATCTGAAGGGTGTACAGAAATGCTGGAAAATTCTGGAAGAGGCTGGACGATGGACAAAAGAGAAGCAACGGATAGCTGCAGATGGGTAAGACAGATCGTACAGGGAGCAGGGAAATCGATGAAGGAGAAGTACATACTCAATGGAGAGACCAGTTTGAATCAAAGACTCTCTCTCTTGATATTAATCACTCTTGGGAGTGTTGGCCAGGCCGTGCTCCGTGGTCTGGAGGTCTGGCTCAGAGGTGTCGTGCAGCTTTTCCTGTCGTCTTTTTGCCTTCATCCACTCTCTGGACAGCCTGGACAGTCTTCAGAGTCGCAGCTGTCGCTGTCTCGTGTGACAGAGAGGGCAAAAAGGAAAAACCCGTAGGCAGTTTGCGTCTTGCAGAGTCGGTCAACGGTGGACAAACGGCCTGCTGACAGGGACCGGATGCCTCCGACGGCTTGGCAAGAACACCGAACAAGACACTGAACGACACTGCGGACAACTGGAAGGTCGGCCGACGGAGAGTTGAAAGGGAGGTTAGATGAAGAGGGAGGGGGGAAGAGAGGGAGAAAAGGAGAAAAGAGAAGGGAAAGGAGAGCAAAAAGGAAGCGAAGAAAAGGAAGAAAAAAGAGGGGGCAGTAGACGGGCCAACAGAAGGAACAACAGAAGGGAAATACAGTTTTCAGAGGGGGGCAACCACTGTTTTTCCTAGCTGGCTATCCCCGGGGTCCTGTTGCTGAGCACTGGGAGCAGAGTATTCGCTGTGCGTTTCCTGCTGGGTTTTGGGGTTTGTGCCGTTGGGGGAAGGAGCGATGGGATGCAGTGTGAAAAGGCTGGAAGGAGCGATGCGGTGCAAAAAAGGCAAAGGCTGGGCGAGCGACAGAATAAGGAAAGGGTAGAAAGTATCCAGGTACGACGAGGGTACGAAGATACGACGGGAGCCGGTGGTCTTTTATTTCGAGATTTCCCAGGTTCACCTTCTCCATGCCAATACTCATCACTCGTGACACAAGAGGGGAGCCATGTGGAAGAGGAAAGAAAAAATATTCAAATAAAATACAGGCACACTGATGGTTCGAGAGGATGATTGGCAGCAAAGGGCGTTGGGTGTGAGTGACATGGTGGTTCAGGCTGGTCGTGTACTTCCCAATTAGGAAGGAACCCTTTTTGTACCCTTTTTTACTTTTTACTATTGAGACAGCCCTACGATTCAACGAACTGGGCGCACCTTCCTTGGAGGCATGGGCAAGACCAAAAATGGCAGGAGCCCCCTTCGAAAGCGCGAATGGTCGTAGAAATGTTGGGCAGCGGGTAGACATTCGACTCCGATAACAAAAAAAAAGGGAGATAGGAGGAACATTGGGCAAGAGACACACACAGAGAGAGAAAGAAAGCGCAGTGACAATTGTCTCTTTTGTGAAACACCATGCTGTGATTCATCAACCATGGACTGCAGTGAATGCATGTTTCACTTTACAAGGTAAGTGTATTGAATATTAGAATTATTGGATACGAAAACGCGAATGATGCAATAAAGGCATGCCATATGAATGCAGATGCCCGTCTATCCGGAGCCATGCCGGTTTACCGTTTACCGTTTGCCCAATCCCCCCAGTCTATGCCGTGTACCATTGTACCAGGTACTCCGTTCTGGTATATTCCCCTTTTTGAACGCCAAAAAAATGTTCCAAAGAATGAATGGGGCCCAAAACAAAAAGAAAAGATTGCAGAAAACCCAATGCTTTTTTCGTTACGCATTTCAAAAAATCTCTTTCAAAACCACTTTTGAGCTTTGTCATCTGTCTGATCGTCCGTGTCGATGCTTTCTGGCGTATTGGCCGGCAGCTCAGCTGGAACGTCGGCGGGCAGCTCAGAGATGGCAGAGACGGCAGGCCCCATGTGTCGCTGCACTGACTGCCCTTCTGGCACAACGACAATGGTCGGCTCGCTGGCCGCTGCACCGCCGGGACCGCTGGGACCGCTGACGGATCCGGAGGCGGCGCGCAGATGGTAGCTGGCGGTACGGCTGCTGGTGGCGACGCTGGCTGGACCGCCGTAGCCGCTGTCTCTCATGACGGCGACCGAAGGGCGTTTGGCATCGACAGCCGTATCCTTGACCGGCGCGTCGGGTGATGTGGGCGATGTGGGCGACCGGGAGATGGATGCCAGCGGGTACTCATCGGGGGCGACGGCCGAGAGAGAGGTGGCGTGGTCGCCGACGGTCCAGTCGCGGCCGAGCGAGACCATGGCGATGGCGGGGGGCCGTGGGGGGTGGGAGACGTTTCTTTCTATTCTTTCAATCTGTCGTCCGGCGGTGATGGCCGTGCCGGCGGTGGACTCGATGTCGATGCTGTGGCCGCGGGCGATGCGCCGCTGGGGATGACGGTTTTTGGAAAAGAAAAAGTTGGGAAAGAAGGCGTGCGTGTCGGGAGGGCTGTTTCCACCACTCTGTTGCCCGCTGCCGCTGCCACTCCCCAACAAATCGTGGTGGCGGATGAGCAGACGGACCACCGGCCGGATGCCGGTGACGCTGGCGCAGCAGATGGCGACGCACATTTCGACGACGGTCCAGTTGTCGAGGGCCAAGCTCTGCTGGAGGCTGTCGGGCGACTCGACAAACTTGTGGATGGCGTAGAAGCGGACGATGCCGCCGATGGAGGCCATGAGGCCGGCGCCAAAGAGGCTGTAGAGGCCGATCTTTTCGCGCATGGGGCGGCGCACGTGCGACAGGGTCTTGAGCGGGAGGACGAGCACCCAAAAGTCGGTGGCGATGTTGATGCCGGCGGTGGTGTAGAGGTAGATGGCGGTGGTGCTGCCGCTGGTGATGTTGCCGCTGTGGTTCCAGAGGTCGCTGAGCGGATGCGACCGCTGGAAGACGAGGATGACGCCGGCGAGAAAGACGACAATGACAAAGGCCATCGTGCCATAGCAGAGGCGGCGGAAGGTGCGCGAGACGGCTAATCGTTAGGAGGAGGCAGAAAAGAAGACGAGACAGTGGGACCTACCAAACCGCAAATACGTCAGGAGAATGGACACTTTGATGATGCACGTGTTGGCGCTGTACATGACCTGCATGGAGAGGGCCAGGCGGCTGAGGTGCATGACGTTGCTGGCCGACAGCAGGGAGGAAGGGAAGCCGGTGTGGTTGTTGCAGGCGAGGAAGAGACAGACGTCGAAGCCGATGCAGACAATGGCCGCCGCCACGAGCAGCAGATCGTCGAGCCCGGCCTTGCGGATCAGCCAGACGCGGCTGATGGTCCGCAGCGCCACGAAAAAGACGCTTGTCACGATAAAGACGGTCGTGATGATGATCATGATATCCTGCCGCGTCTGGTTGTCGTGCGGCAGGTCGATGGCCCCGAGATGGTTGTACGCCGTCATCCCGGGGGCCGTGATGCTGCCCCCTCCTCGAGGGAGCAGCCCTGCAGATGGACTGCTCATATGGGGTGCTGCGTCTGCATCCGTGCCGTGGAGAGCCGGAGACGGGGTGGGGGGAAATGTTGTCCACTGGTTCGAGTTTGAGAGTAGTGGGTGAGAGAGTATAAGTTGTCGTGATAAGTGGTGATGCTGTGACGTCGAGTGGTGATTGGTTGCTACTGGTTGCTACTGGATGTTCCTCGATTGGATCGATGTCGAGATGATATCAGTTCTTGACTTTGTGAATGTTGCTCGTGATACTCCCTTTCTTTTGGGCCTCAGGGCTTCATCTCTCAAACCAGAGGAACACGGAACAAACATATATTCTCCCTAGTTTGAAAAACTTGTCTCTCCCCACGTCACCAATAAGCTATTTACGGGACAAGTTAATTATCCCATTCTCGTGCCAAGACCCCAAGAGGCATCCCAAGCTCGCGCCGTAGTAGCTCTTGTCCAATTTTTCCACGTCTTGGCACTTTGTCCGTCTGCCGAGAAGCCAGCCTTGCCCCTTCTTTGGCCCGCGGCAGCGCCGAAGGGCCACATGGAAAAGGGTAGTCTAAAAGGGTAGTCTAAAAGGGGTGATCTAAAAGGCTAAAGAGAGTGGTCTAAGATTTTGCCGGAGCACTGGGGACTTAGGGTCTTGGCGCCGGGAGATGGGAGCGAAGACGAGTCAAGGCGGGCGGGACGGTCTATTGTTAGACGGGCGTCGCGGCAGACCGTCTCGGGAGACTGTCGCGGTAAGTCTTTTTTTGTTATGTCATTGGTCGATTATACGCTGCAAAAGCATAGGCAGGCATGAGAATGTACTAGTACCGACCGTTTTGCCGGGACGTCCGTCAGACGAGGAGGTACATTGTTGTATCTTGCATAGATCTTTGATCTTTCCCGGGGATGAGGGGACCAATCCCTCGGTGCCGGTAAAGGGGATCCAAGGTGGCGAACCAGCGAAAAGAACTCAAATACTAGGTAGTAGGGTAGTAGGGTAGTATGGAGACGAAAAAAAGACGACGTCAAAGAATGACTGCCAAAACTTCAGCTGGACGAGTCTGGGACGAGAAAGAGTCCCGCCCCGTCCGCCCTGTGATCGCCGACTTGCCTGATTGGGACGGAAAACGAGATCGAAAAGTGGAGATTTCGTGCCTGGAAAAAAGAGTAAAGAAAAAGCCTCCGAGGTATCCCTGCCATGCATTTTGGCGCTGCAGGGTACTTTGTCCTGCTAAAAGCGTGAAAGTGCCGTGATGAGTAAGGTGGGTACAGATCGACGGAAGTCTCCGGCCGTTCTCTCTTTTACCATTTGGTCACGCGCTTCTTGGTGCTTCTTTCATAGTTTTTTACTCCATACGATGTCTCGCCTGCGCCTCACTCTTTCTAATACTTACAAGACCATTCCCAAATAGGAAGAAAACACCGCGGAACGATGTCGTTCGAGAAGAGTAATACTGTCGTCCTATTTTTTTAAAAAAAAAAAGTTTTTGAAAACCGTTCGATTTTGAGAGAAAATATGGTGATATCTTTTGGCCTAGGTTGATAGTTTTTTTTTTTGTTCAGTTCTTGCTCATTTTCATTCCCTCGTCTTCCGTGTATGTCCTCCGCCTTCGACCGTCCTCGACGGAGATGCCCGGCCGTCGACGGTGCCGTTATGGAACGACAATGACGGACATGACGAAAGACGCATCCACTTGCCACGAGGCAGTCCACGAGGCAGTTTTTAAAATTCCATTGTTCTAACAAAGGGAAAAAAGGAAGACAGTGAATCAAATGACAAAAAAAGAAGAGGAAGAATGGAGCCCTTGATTCAGATAGCGAGTGTTCCTTTTTTTGTGGACTAGACTTCTTGCTTGACATGGCGGACATTTTTTGACTTTTTGACAGCAGGGACTTTCACATGCCATGTCGTCTATGCTTGGCTGTCATACGAGAGCAACGAGTTCTAGAACATTTCTCACTTGGGACGGGAGTGTTTTCTTTCACGATACGTTGACGTGCAAGTAGAATAGAGTGTAGTATGTGTCACGTGACAGTTGTCGATTATTATGGATCCTTAAACTCCGAGCCAATCATGACCTCGGCTCCGACATCGTCTGCCGTGTCTACAGCACCCGGCATTGTTCGGCTGTAGTGAACAGAGAAGTGCTGGAGACTGTCGACGTTTACCCGTCTTTCCAATCTCAAAAGACAAATCACACGATGCGTCTCTCTGGCCTCCAGCGAGAGGTTCTCAGCCTCTACCGGCAGTGTCTGCGGGCGAGTCGGCAAAAGTCAGAGGTGAGTTGATATTCTGCGAGTACCGAAGGACCCTGCTAACTCTCCTAGGAAGCCCGCCCGCGATTCGAGGCGTTTGCTCGCTCCGAGTTTCAAAAGAACCGGGGATTGGAGAAGCGCGACTTTGCAGCGATTGAGTTTCTCCTGCGCAAAGGCCGACGGCAGCTCGATGTGATGGCCTCGCCGGGGATCAAGGACGTGCGGTAGCGGGAAAGGAGAGAAATGATGGAGATTTGGTTTGCTCACTCCTCTGTCTACGGTTATTACGGTCATCCTTGTCGACGGATTTATGACAGTACGCCCGATAGCGAGATGACGAGGTGCCGAAGCCTACGATGCCCTACGAGAGAATCTTACAAAAAGCCCGGGCGGCGCCCCGAGAGTGAGACGATGGAAGACGCAGGGGGGAATGGCAGGCCTGCTGCAAAAGACTCAAAAGACTCGGTCGAACAAGGGGGCATGGGGCATCTCTTGGGAGCAAAACATTGCCGCGTCAAAGAAAAAAAAGAAGAACGCTGCATCTCACGGACAGCCGCCATCCTTCTTGGGACCCTGTATATCTCCTCTTCCTTGGCCGTCTCGCGCCCGAGCTAAACTCCAGCCCGGACAATACAATATTGCGCTTCTCGCTTCTCCATCTTTTTATTTGATTCCATGGGTGACAGTCAAAGATTTACGGGCCGGTGCCAAGGGGGTGGTCGGATGCGACATGTACGTGTATCTCAAAACAGATGGCCGTAAAGGCGGGAAGCAATACATGTCTATTTTTATACGACGTGATGGACACAAAAGCCGGGGCACACTGCATCTTACGGAGTACATGGAGTGATCCGTATTACGGAGTACTTGGCCGTGCTGAAATTACGAGCTGCCTTTACAAGATAGGCGGGAACGAACAATTGTGCGGAAAATTACGAGTTGCCATTACAAGATAGGCAGGGACGAACAAGCTAGCTGGGCTGGCTGGTCTCCTTTCCAGTTGGGTAACTCTCAGCAACGCACGGATGCATTCATAACGTATAAACAATGCATCCCGTCCAGGCGAAACGTTTTCATGTTCCATCTGTTTGGTGAGAGAGCAGGCCTGCTTACGGAGTACATTTCGCATCAAGAGATTAAGTTTTGGTGACGTACGACGTACGACGTAATTAAACGCCGGCCACAAAACCCGGCAAAAAGCACCGTCGGGAGATCTTTGGCGCCTGGCATGGTCCAGCTGGGCCCAATGTCCGCTAAATCCCCTGTAATTGAAACGCTATATCGGGGCCATCGGCAATTTCCAAGTCCGTTCAAGATACATGCTCGTAAAGATACATGCTCGTAAAGATACATGCACGCCCTAAAAGTGTCGTTCTAGGCAAGCCGTACGGAGTAAAAAAAAAATGCGACGTTGTTTAGCTGTACTTGGCCCAAACAATCATTTTGTTAAAATGCCAATTGAATTCTCAACCAGCGTCAGCGTGATGCAGCGCAAGGACATTGACCGCAAACGTTTGACAGAGTAGCACACGTTGTTTGGTCTGTGTCGCTGTGTCAGTGGAAGGAAGCTATCGCTGCAGCGCTGCCCGTTGGTGAATGCAAAAGCTAAAAAAGCAGTGTGGGCTGCTGTGATTGTAGAGAGGGCTGCTGGAATCAGTGCTTTTGGGGGCGGCGTACCGGACTTTACAGGGGGTTGGAGGCAAGAACCAAGCCATTCCTGTAACGGAGTTCATAGCGCGCCGCCCAAATGTCCGTTCCGGGGATGGTGCCCGGAGAAGAGCAATGACCGAGGCGAGAGAGAGCGAGTGAGAGAGAGCCAAGACAAGCGGGAAAAGTGCCCGACGCGACCAAGAACCAAGACGTGTGCCGGAGGAACGACTCTTTTGCAGGTGGTTTTGTAAGCAAAAAAAAGTATCCGACCGAAACGAGAGAAACGACAGAAACGACAGAAGCAACGACCAGGGGGACAAGAGTGATGTCCAAGAAAAAAAAAGGAAAACGAAAAAAGAAAAAAAGGAAAAAGAGAGAAGAACAAGGAACACTGTCTGACATCGGGGCAACATCAGCAAAGAGACAAACACACCCTTGACAGCCGACAATCCCTGTCCTGGACAAGATGCGTCAGTATATGAACGGCGTGACGGCCGATGCCAATGGCGATGTGGTGGTCGACATGAAGGGGGTCGATATGGACGAGAAGAACGAAAAGAACGAAAAGAACGAAAAGATGACGCTGGACACGGAAGAGAGCCCATTGTTGGGCACGACAACAACGACACCGCGCTTCCCTCGCACATCGGTGGAGCGACTGAAAGCGGCGACACCCGATGTCGCGCCTGAAGGGCCCGTGATAGCCGAGTCCATGTCGGACAGCACCACCGACACCGACACCGACACCGCCGACACCGTGCTGTACCTCGCCTACGGCTCCAACATGGCCGCATCCACCTTTCTCAATGTCCGCAAGATCCGGCCTCTGTCGGCCATCACCGTGTCGGCTCCGGCTCTGCAGCTCGTCTTTGACCTGCCGGGCATCCCCTACCGCGAGCCCTGCTTTGCCAACATGGGCGTGCGCCATGTCCCCAAGAAGCCAAAGACGCCCAAGAACCCTCTACCCGTGCCGGCGCCATCACCCGGGCCCGTGGATCCGCCAGAGAAGGAGGCGAAAGCGTCCGGCCGCGGCTGGGATGGCCCCATGTACGGTGTCGTGTACGAGGTGACGCGTCGCGACTATGCGCGCATCATCGCCACTGAGGGCGGCGGCGCATCGTACCGCGACGTGTACGTGCCCGTCTTCCCCGTCGAGGACCAGAACGTGCACATTCCCGAGCGGCCCAAAGTGCCGAAAGTGCCCAAGGTGCCGAAAGTGCCAGGACTTCCCGATCTCCCTGACCTTCCCGACCTCCCGGACATGCCCCAGCCCTTTTTGGCCCGCACGCTATGGGCGCCACAGGCGGATGTTCCGGCAAAGAAGAGCGACGCAGAGAACGGCGACAACCGCCCCCACCGCATCGGCTGGCTCCGCCGCTGGCTGCGCTCGCTGATGGCCGGCCCCCGCACGCGCCCGGACCCGGACTATGCGCAGGCCTCGCCGCGGTACCTGAACCTGCTGGTGACGGGCGCGCGCGAGCACCGGCTGCCGGCCGACTACCAGGCCTGGCTGGCCAGTCTTCCGGGCTACCGGCGGACGCACTGGCGCCAGACGCTGGGCGGCAACCTGCTGCTGGCCATCTTCTTGCCGGCGCTCCTGATCGTGCTGGGCTACCAGTGGCTGCACAGCCTATCGGGCAGCGAGGACGGCGAGATGCCCGCGTGGATGAAGGTGTTGACGGGCACGACGGTGCGGACCATGTGGTGGATGTACGACAAGATCTTTTCCGTCGTCTTTGGCGACGGCGAGCGGTGTGAGGGGGACGAAGAGGAAGGGGGCGATGGCGACAGCGATGGCGACAGCGGCGACAATGACGACAGCAAGGTTCCAAATGGCGACAGTGGCGACAAGATTGGAAATGGGCAAGCCCAACGGGAATAAACGACGAGCAAGACAAGAGTTTAGCGAGGTGGATAGAATTCCTTTAAACGTAAATGATATACACGCCAGATCGTTGCAGACCTTTTATATTTATATTTTCATCTTTTGAAAAAAGACACAAGCTCCCCATATTTGCTGACGCCATGAGACAACAAGGCGGAGACGGAAACTCTTGGAAGGAGGATGCAGTGTCCGCGGGTGTAAGTCCGCGGAATCGTAAGACCGAGCATGTCATGGGTATCATACGTACGTATCTTACACGGACAATGTTTCTACCGGTCCAATCTTTGCCACAGTTTCCAGTTCTATTCTTTTCAAGACCGTTGCAGAACCATCTGCTTGTCAATCAACGCTATATTATTGTATTACTACATTGGGATGGATGCTGTCTTGATTTGGGTTCTTGGTGTCTTGAGAATGGGGCCTTCTTCCACCTCTGGAGATCCCCCCTGCTCTCTCTCATATCTCATAGGTGCATCTTTATTCCTCCGTTAGCAGGGGGGTGCGGACCTCTTGAACCTATTTGACCTCTTTTTCCTTCATCAGAACCATGACTCGTAAAAAGAAATGAAAGCAAAGAACAAAACGACATTGGAAAATCATCGCAAAAAAGTCATCGCAAAAAACTCATCCAAGGAGAGGTCAAAGGGAAAGAACCGAAAACCATTGAAATCATTGAAAATCATCAAAGGAAAAGAACAACAGAAAAACACAACAAAACCACAAAAACCCCCTTACTCGTACGAGTGTGCCGACCGCGCGACGAGCCGCGGAATGTCGTCCACCTTGTGCCGGCCGTTGAGAATGCCGTCAATGGCGGTAAACAGCGGGAACTGCGCCTCGAGGCCGCGCGCTTTCAAGAAGCTGTTGACCTCGTGCGCCGTCGTCGTGCCCTGCAGCTTCTGTCCGTTGAGCTCGGTGCGCTCGACCTCCTCGACGGGCACACCGCGCTCAATCGACAGCTTGGCGCAGCGAAAGTTGCGGCCGCCCATGCACGACGTGATGAGGTCGGCGACGCCCGCGCTCTCCTCGGTAAACGTCGTCGTCTGCACCGTGGCGCCGAAAAAGTCCTTGCCAAACTTGACCATCTCCATCAGGCCGACGCGCATCACCGCCGCCTTGGCATTGTCGCCCCAGCCCCGGCCCTCGACGAAGCCCGCCGCCAGCGCCACAATGTTCTTGAGCGCGCCGCTCAGCGAGACGCCCGCCACGTCCGTCACTGTGCTAACGTGAAAGTACGGGCGGTGGAAGAGGGCCGCCAGCGTGATGTGGTCCAGCGGGTGGTACGCGGTGGGGAGGGGGGTGAGCTGGACGGGCGGGCGGGCGGCTGCCAAGCTGTTATGGCTGTGACCCCCCTGAGCCCCCTGACCACCCTGACCACCCTGACCGCCCTCTCCCGGCGGCGGCGTGGCGGCCCGCGACGGGTTGCGCGACTCGTCGACCGACGGCGGCGCGTACGCAATCGTCGTCTCGCTCCACTTCTCGAGGGCAATCTCCGTCGCCAGGTTGGCGCCCGACAGCGCGCCGCAGTAGATGCCCAGCGAGTCGCCGATCCACTCGGAAAACAGCGAGATGCCGTCGTCCGTCACATTGACGCCCTTGATGCACGAGATGCCGCGCGCGTACGGCAGGATGTGCCCGCGCAGCTGCTGGCACACGTTGCCGATAAACTGGTGCGGCAGGTTGAACACCAGCACCGTCGCGTCCCGCGCCGCCTCCAGCAACGACGGGTTGGCCACCACATTGTCCGGCAGCCGGATGCCGGGCAGGTACTTGGTGTTTTCGTGCGTCGTGTTGATCACTTCAGTGAGCTTCTTTTTTTCTCCCCCCACCTCCACCGCCTCCTCAAACACCCACATCTGCACATCCCGCTCAAACAGGTCCGGGTGCTCGGCCGTGTTCTCCGCCACAATCTTGGCAATCGTTGAACCCCAGTTGCCCGAACCGATCACCGCCACCTTGTGCTTCCGGAGCGTCGTGAGCGAGGCCATGGTGCGAGCAGAGGGTGAAAGAGGTGAGGGAGGTGATCGTGTTGACAGTATAGAGCTTGTCGCGGCTGCGTGAGATTGAGAAGAGGGTGAGAACGGAAAAGGTCGAGCTGGGCTGGATCTTGGTCGGTTCGAGGACAATGACAGAGAGCTGAAGCGATGTAGGTGAGTGGTGAGTCGAGGACGACAAGAAGAGCGGAGGCAGAGGTTCAGCGAGAACATGAAATTTAAATGAAAAAGTGACTGCAGAGTAACAGCAGAGTGAACGTAGTGATTCACAGTGACGACACTCCAACCTTGTCAAGAATCACAAGTCAGTCAGTCCCCGAGTTTTGCAAAAGAAAAGCTTATTGGCCAATGGCTGTGGCAACGGCATCAGGGGGGGTGGGCAGGTTGGCTGCCGAGGCTGGCGTTTCAACAGAGGACGTACAACGTATTCTGAATGGCTGAATGGCAGAAAGAATATGCAATTGTGCAGTCGAGGTGGCGATGTAGCAGGCGAAGCTCGGTTCAAGGTGACAAAACCCGAGAATAAAGAGGTGCACGGCGAAAAGAAAGGAAATAGCAGAGACACAGAGTGACTTGTGGGACATGTGAAAGCTGATCACGAGAAGCTTTCCCTGGCTCCAAAAATCAAAAGAGGTAAGGCGGTACCTTGCCCGGTACGGGCTTAAACGGGAAAGAGCCAATCAACGATCGGCAGCTGCCAAAGTGCTCCAAGTGCCCCCAAAAAATGCTCCTCTTTCCTCCAAAAGTGCTCCAATAGCTCCTATCATGCGAAAATAGTGCTGCGCTTTCTCCCTTTGTTGGGCCGCATGCCGCACGGCCGGAAGGCACGTGCCCAAAAATCCGTTGGAAAACGATTCTGCTGGGGGGGAAACTCTATCGGGCGCCCTCGACAGCACCCACTCTCACCGCCTTCCATAATGGGACCTCACTGCCGAACTGCATAATGCTCGTACTCCGTATCCGACTTTTGCATGGTCGGTCTACGCCGTAGATGACCGATAAAGCACGGACCTTTTGCTGCCGTCATTTCTGTCATGTTCGTTTTCGCCGGTGAAGCTGCCCCCATCTTGTAACGCGGGGGAATCCATTACCTACTGAAATTCTGAAAATACTGCCACCTGCCTTTTCCGTACGATGCTACTTTGTGCATACTCCGTACTGCTCTCGGTCGCGCCTTCTTAAAAGTTCTGCACATGCTGCTTGTGCTATTTGCTACTGTGGCGTTCCTGGTCGGCTGCTTTTTCCTGATTCTGTCATGTTCGTATCGTACCTTCCGGCCCAGGTGCTCCTTCCCGCTTTATTCGCAAAGCGGACTCTGTGTTTGGTTTTTGGGGTTGGCCCCATGCCCCCTTCCCTCATTCTCATCTCACGATCTTTGTAGTTCTCCCAGCTTCATCGTCAGCAGATGCCCGACGGGCTCTTACCTGTTTGCATACGGCATCTACATACACGCACACACACGCTCGTCAACATCTCACGCTGCACTCTCTCGCGTCAGTCGTTCACACCACGATCGCACCGTTCTGCCACCGATTGGCCAACCACTGGTTCCTCTCTCCGCAATTCCGGCATCTCATCATTTCAATCCTTACGGACATCATCCTGATCTGTCGTTGATTTTCACCCGTTTTCAACATTTCTGACCTGGAGAGCCTGTTGCCCGAGTTGGCCTGACCCATCTGCTTATTCCTTTTTCCCCCCGGCTTTCTGTATGTCAAAGACAGGATACATGTACCCCCTTCTACTACGTCAACACTCATCCTCATCCCATATCGTTATCCGTATCTCTGCTTCCCCAGCAATCTCCCGTCCCCCAGCAATCTATTTCCCCCGGAACCATCTCCCCCAGCCCGGCTTCCCCCAGCCATCTGCCCCGGGACTATCAAAGATAAAGCATCCTACCTATCCAAGTATCCCACCGCTGCAATCTTACTCCGTGCACCCCGCTGTCCCTTTTTTTTTTCCTTTTCTTCCTTCCCCTCTCCTCTCTTCTTCTCTCTCCTTCTTCCCCGTGGTCCATCATGGCCCATTACGGTCCATATGGCTCCATGGCCCCGACACAACGTCACAAGGACACCCTACGCCTCCCTAGCCTCCCCGTCCCAGTTATGACTGGCCTGTCCCTTTGCCTGTTATGTATCTTATTACATGTGTGTTATTCGTGTGTGTGTGTGTCCCGCTTGGCCCAATTGGGGCATCACTTATCTCTCGCCCGTCTTTGGCTCGTTCTGTGTGACCGCCTTGTGTCATTTGTCCCGGCTGGCTGCCCCTTATCGCCCCGCAGATGGCCCGGCTCTAGGCCCGACTCTTTTTTTGCACACGCCATTTTTTTCTTTCATCCTCTTTGCAAAATAAAGAGTCCAATTCCCCGCTAACAGGAAAAAATAGACTCAATAGATAGCACGTTGCAGACATTTCGCTTCCTGCTCGCCCGCAACTACCCCTCCGCGCGCGCCCACACGCCCACTCGCCCACACGGCTTTCGCTTTCCACACTGGCTTTCCACACGCCTCTCGTCCTCGTGCCTGTCTTTTTCTAGCTTTTTCTAGCACTTTTTTTTATTCGTTTTACGTATTTTTTATGTCTGTTTTTATTACGGAGACATCTCACGGCGCACTGTCTGTCCGTTTTGAGTAGTCAACTCCCCGCCAGTACTACATTCTGCATATTTTGCTGCAGACGCTGCAAAAGACGCCGTTCTGAATCTGCCCGTCTGATTTGCTCAATTCCCCCGGTCCCTTCTCACGATCCTGCTGCTTGTCGGAAGACGCACTTGTCCACCTGACCAACACTCAAAGCCCGAGGAAAAAGAGAATACCAAAAAAGAGGAGGGAGAGCACAAAAAAAATACACAGTCCGACCAAAAACTTCCCCACGACAAGGACGGCTAAAAAAAAGAGTCTTCTCACGAGAGTCCACTTTCGTGATTTTTTTTTCCCTTCCCCGTTTGCCGTTGACTTCTTTTTTCCCTTTTTTTTCTTCTTTTTTTTTCTGCCATACAAAAAAGTTCCAGACTACAAAACTGACAATCTGATCCTAGCGATCTTTTTTTATCTCTGATTGCCTATCGTCATCTTCCCCCTCCCTTCCACCCCTGTTCACCTGTTCGGGACACTACCGATTCCCCCGACGAGAGTGAAACGACCTACCTACCCTACGGGAACCTTGTTTGCACTTGCATTCAGAGCAGGCCATACTGATTTTCGTTTCGTTGGCTGTCACTCTCGTCTTTCCGTCGCATCTTCCCCTCCTCCTCCTCCTTCCCTCCCCGCCCTGACACTCTCTTCTCCCCACGGCAAAATTTTTTGGTTTTCCGGTCTTGGCGCCTCCGGTCAGCGGCCACTTACATCCCACTCACCATGCCTGGCCAACTGCGTGCAGATCTCGCCATTCGGCCTGCACCGTTTACCAGCAACCATAATCAGAACCACGGCCACAACCACAACCACAATCAAAATCAAAATCACGCCGAATCGCGACCCGGCCTTTCTGGCGCTGCCCCTATCGCCATTCCCGCGCTCAACGGCTCGCCGCATCACGTTTCCGACGACAAGCGCCACAAGCACGCCCGCTCCTCCTACTCGGACGCCTCGCCGCTCATGTCCCGCAACAACTCGCTCACCTTCCGGCCCTCCAAGCGCTCCATGCCCGCGCCAGGGAAGACCATTGCCGTCATCAACGCGAGCGGCCGCCAGGCTGCCTCGCTGATTCGCTATGCTACCGCCGTCGGCTACCACGTGCGCGCCCAGATGCGCAACCGTCTCGGCGTGATTGCTACCGAGGTCGCAACAAACGAAAACGTCACCGTCATCGAGGGCGAGCTCTACACGCGCCTGCCGCGCTCCGCCTCGGACAAGGCACGAGGCGGCAGCGCTCTGGCCGACGACGTCGATGTGACCGGCGAGGGCTCGTCGCTCTCCGGTATCGGCGTCAACCATGGCCTCATCAACGAGCTCTTCCGCGGCGCCCAGCTCGCCTTTATCAACACCACCTTTTACGGCGACGAGCTGCAGATCGGCAAGGCCCTCGCCGACGCCGCCAAGAGAGCCGGCGTGCACCACTATGTCTACTCGTCCATGCCCGCCCACGACGCCTACGACCCCAGCTGGCCGTCCCTGCCGCTCTGGTCCGCCAAGCACCGCGTCGAGGAGTACGTCTCGTCCATCGGCCTGCCCGCCACCTTTGTCTACACGGGCATCTACAACAACAATTTCACCTCGCTTAAGTACCCGCTCTTCTGCATGGACCTGCAGGCGGACGGTTCCTTCTTGTGGGAGGCGCCCTTCCACCCGGACGCGAAGCTGCCCTGGCTCGATGCCGAGCACGACGTCGGCCCGGCCATTTTGCAAATCTTCAAGGATGGCGTGCTCAAGTGGGGCAAGGGCCAGCGCATCGCTCTGGCTTATGAGATGCTCTCGCCACGCGAGGCATGCGAGCACTTTGAGCGCGGTGTCGGCCGCCCCGTCCGCTACCGCCGTGCTCCCATCAAGATCTCCGTGCCCGTGCCCGAGGGCTATCGCACACAACTCGTCGCGCTCGAGAAGCTGTTTATGCTGGGCGGCGACGATCCCAAGAAGCAGCCCCCTTACTTTGGCAGCCGTGCCCTCGACGAAGACGTGCCTACCGGCGCGTTTGGTCTCTGGGAGGGACCCCGCGGCCTGGAAGAGTATGCTCGCGAGGTATTCCCTCTCGAGGAGCATGCCAACGGCCTGACATGGATGCTCGAAGATGAAGACGAAGAAGAGGAAGAGGGTGCAGACGATGAGGCAAACGGCAATGCCAACGGCCATGGCCCTGGGTCCACGAATGGCAACGGCAACGATGGCGAGGCCAATGGCAGCGACGAAGAAGACGAGGATGAGGACGACGGACTTGTCATGCGCGTCACGGCACGAAACGACGAGGAATGGCTGCCATAGTCTTTTTTCTCCCGTTCACAGTGGCCTCCCCAACCCTGCATGTCATTTTTACTCGGCCCATGCCATCTTTTTCCTTCGCCCCATTCTTTTCTCTCTCCATGGCAAGCGTTTTCATTCTTGCACGAATGCTCCCCACTTTCTTCCTCTCTCTCTCTTTTTCACACGCCATCCACCATTTTCTCTCCTATTTCGGCTTTCGGCTTCTTGCTTCCGGCTTCTTGCTTCCGGCTTTCTCATGACGACGACGTCCACGCTTTATTCTCTTTCAAGGCTTTTTTTTTGTTTTCAACATTCTACTCAACGGGGCGTTCCATGGGATGTCTGGGCTATACAAAAACTTCTTGCGATATATTCATTTTTTTTCGCTTTTTACCTTTTTTTTTATTCTTTATTTTCAAAAAAAGTTTTGATGGTGCCGGCAGGCGAGAGATATATATTTTTTTATTTTATTCCATTTGATTCACAATTCAATCTTGGCAAAGAGCATCAACCTATGTTGTCTATTTCATGTAGGTATCCTACAAAACATGCCAAAAGCACAAAACATAGCGTCAAACTTTGTATAATCTATAACAATATAAAAACGACATATAGCTTTTTGAAGAAAGACCGCAACACCAGACAGCGACAATAAAAATGAAACGCCAAAACGCCAGACTGTGAATGCCGTCGATATCTCTTTGAGAGATGGACGGTGAATAAAAAAAAAGAGTGCTTCTCGGAAGCGACATGCCGCTTTTCTTTTTCCTTTTCTTTTCTGTTCTTCTCCTTTTCTCTTTTTGCCTTCTTTCCGGGTACGTGGCTGCCCACCGGGGGTATCAAAACAAGGCCAGGAGAGGTTGTCATTCTTTTGTTGTTCGCCATTCTTTCTCACGAGATGGGAGCACCCGGCAGGTTCTCAATGACGTATTTGCCGCGGGCGACGCTCATGATGGGAACACCGGGGACTTTGCGGATGCGGCGTTTGAGGTCGCGATCGTTGGTGGCGACGAGGTAGGTTCTGTGGCGGACGATGCGGTCAAAGATGCAGTCGTCGGCGTAGATGCCCTTGTGGGTGCACTTGGAGCGCTCCCAGCGCTCGTCGCGGGCGATCTTGAGGGCGATGCGGTACTTGGGGCCGAGTTTTTCGAGCTCGGCCATGACGCAGTCGGTGATGATGGGTCGGCAGGTGGCGTAGAGGCAGTCCATCATAGTTTCGAGCAGCGGGAGTTTACGCTGGACCGTATGCGAGAGGAAGTTCTGGGGAGGGGGGGGGGGGGGGGGGGAAAGC
>JAGKRZ010000299.1:0-31305 GCA_020002355.1 Intubia oerlemansii
GGGGGGGAGGAGGAGAGAGACACGTAAGAGGGCCAAAGAGGATCTCACGATTCTTTGCGCCTGCCTTAAGTAGCTCCCACGAACGAAATATATAAAAGTGGGTACTTCACACGACAAAATAGGAGGGAGTGGCTCGACGGGCCGGTTCTATATGTTTACTCTGGGGTGGCTTCTCTTGGCAGGCCAATCACACGCTATCGTTTTTGGTCGGTGCTGGTGGCGATACCGCAATAGAGCCTAAATGCAACGCGGGGGAGAATGGGCCAGAACAGCAAAGAACGAGGAGACGTGGACAAAGTCAGCCACATCTTTCATACGATTTTTTTTCTTTTTGCCTAGGTACCTTAATTATTGACCTAATTATCTTCTATTTTTTTTTTTAAAAAAAAAAGAACATTGCTTAAAATGCATGGGCCGAGAATATCGAATAAAATTGCACAGGTAGCTGCGATATATCACCTAAGGTACCTATAAAAATGGAATACCAGAGTAATTTTATTTTTTTTATTAAAAAAAACTCGCAAAATGCCTTCCATACAAATAAAATAAACTCAAAACCTATACATGGGCATGGTATGAGATTACATATCTACCTACCTGGGCAGGTACTTTCATATCACTTTGGAATCATCTCAACCTCCGAGCACAGGTACGCATATTAGGCCTCAACTTCCATAAGAGACATATTGAGTAAAATCCCCCTTTTTATTTTATACGCGTGTATATACGCCCTAGCACTGGCTGGGATCGCAGTGTCGAGAAAGATGGAAGGTATCACAAAACCGTGAAACATCAGCAGAAATTAAATAACAGCAAATGGGCAGACATGAAGAGAACCAGGCATCCAATGGCGGAAAAGAAAAAAAAAAAGAAAAAAAAATGGCAAAAACGGCGACGCAAAATGATCAACGGAACCGCGCACGGCAGCGACCCATCACCTCGCCCTGGCACACCAGCTCAGCACTGAACTCGGAGCCGTCTAGTGTCAGGTAAATGTCAAAGTACACACGGTAGAACGTGCCCTGCGGCGTGTCCATCCGCTCAAAGTCCTTTTCGAGGTTCTTGCGCGACAGGTCCGACGTGAGGGTGACAACCTCCTTGATTCCTGAACCAAAAGTTAGCATAAGAGGAAACACAAAAAGACACTCAGAATATCATAGCAATCCGATCATAACATACTCGGATCTTTGGTGTACTCGGGGCACACATCGTCGTCGCAGGCGTACAGAATATCCTCGTACATGAGGTTGGCGCCGGGCGCAACCTGTCGGAAGAAGGACACCTTGACCGGCTCGCCAATCTTGACCTTTTGGCCCTTTTGCACAAAGATCTGGCGCGTAAACTTGCAACGGTCCTTGCCGTCCAGCGACGGCACACGGTACGCCTCCGGGTGGTAGCCCTCCTTGAACGGCTGCAGCGTCGCCATCAGGTAGTGACGACGGGCCACACGGTGCGTGATGACACGCTCGGTAATACCGGCCGTCACCGCACCCTTGACAATCGCCGCCACCGAGTCCATCGGACGCACCACCTTGGACTGGAACTGAGGCGGCACGTGCAGCTTGATCTGCGAGAACAAGAACTCGGACGCGCCAAAACCACCAACCACAAGAATGTTTTGCAGCGTGCGGTTCTGCGCCTGGATCGCAATGATCTGGTTGCGCACCAGCTCCAGAATCCGGTTGACCACAGGCTCAAAGCACTGCAGAATCTCCTCGTTGGTAAACGTCATGTAGCCCTCCTCAATGCCGGCCTCGGGGAACTCGGCCTCAATACCAACATCGACGGCCCACTTCTGGCCGTTGTTGCGGAAGTCAGCCTTGATGCGGTTCTCAAAGTCCATGATGCACTTGGCGTACACACGGCCGGCCATCTTGGAGCCGTCCGGCAGCTTCATCTTGCGGATCTTGGTCCGTAGAATGTTGCTAAAGTTGCGGTTCAGCGCCGTCGAACCGCACGAGTCACCAGAACCAGTCGTGCACTCGGCGACAGTGAACGGGCTCTCCTCCTCAACCTCATAGGCGATCAAGTCGACTGTACCACCACCGCAGTCGACAATCAGCAGAGCGTCGTGCACCTTGAGGTTGAGCAGACCCGTCTTGGAACAGAAGAGCGCGGCAGCCTCGGGCTCAGACACAAGCGTCAGACGGTTGTCGTTCTCGTCGCGCAGGAAACCAGCCTGGATAGCCGCCGCACGCGTGGCAGCCTTGCCAGCATCGTTCCAGATGGCCGGCACAGTGAGGTAGTAGCGAATGTTGCGCTCCTCACGATTGAACACCTCGCCAAGCGTCTTTTGCAGAGCCGTGCGCATGGCTGTCCGCAGCTTGAAGAGGTAGTCGGCCGCAACATCAATCTCCGACTTTCCAGGCGGCAGAGGCGGCAGGTTGATGGGGTCAATGTACGTGTTGCCCGAAAGCATCAGTTGCAGCTTGAACCACTCGACCTTTTGCACACCCGCCTTGGGGTAGCCGGTAGGGGCAAGGGCATCGGCAATATCCGGACCCCAGCCGACAACTTTTTGGTACTGGTCGTAGTAGAGAACTGTAGGAATCTGTGCAATGCGTTAGTTTACTTGATCTTGACTGCTTAGATAGCGCCGTGTGGGCAATCGACAAACCTTTTGCTTTGTGTAGGAACCGGCGCCAGGCCATTCTGTGATAATGTCTTCCTTTGCCTCGTTGTTGGTAGCAAAGGCAAATGCAACACCCGAGAAGGTCGTGCCCTGCGCGCAAGAGTGTTAGTTTTAATTGCAGATCGCCAAATTTCGCAAAAACAAAAAAAAAAAAAACAATCACATACAAAGTCAATGCCGACAATCAGCTGAGACTTATTCCGGCTGCTGCCTTCGACTTCAGCCGCACCACGGAAGCCACCAACGGCCTGCGGGCCACCAGGTGCCTGGCCATAGGGCATTGGCGGGGCGCCAGCGGCACCAGGAGCGCCCGTAGGGTAGCCCGGAGGACCACCCATGGGCGGGGGGCCGCCGGGAATCTGCATCTGCGGAGGGTAGCCGGCCACGGGGGCACCCGTGTTGATGGGCGGAGGACCACCGACCATCTGGGAAGGCGGAGCACGGGCGCCAGGACCAGGAGCACCCGGAGGAGGGGCACTCGTGGGAGGATAGCCCGGCGTGTAGCTAGGCGGCCGAGGCGCGCCGCCAGGCATGTTGGGATTCATGGCGTGAGGAGCGGGGACGCCCGGTTGGGGGATACCAGCGACACCAGTTTGTTGGACACCCTGTTGGATGCCGAGAGGAGCGAATGGTTGGGGCTGCTGGCCGACTGTTGTAGGAGGCGGCGGAGTGAACGCGGGAGCAGTCTGTCCGGGGCTGACAGACGGCGGAGATGAAGACTGGACGGCCGGCGGCGAGGTAGACTGCGGCGGTGGGAACGTCCCAGGTGCCGGTTGTTGCTGTTGTTGCAGCTGAGGGGTCTGCGACGGCGGCGGCGGAGCGAGCTGCTGCGACTGAGGCCGAGACTGGAGAGAGCCTGGCGGCGGCGTGTGTTGTGGCGAGGGGAAGAGTTTGGGGAGCTGGGGAGCACCGTTTGGTGCGGGAGCGTTGTAAGAAGGCTGTTGCTGGTTGGTTGTCGGAGGGCCTTGAATGCTAGCCGTGGACTTTCGCTTGCCAAAACCAAAAGCCTTGAGTCGCGAAGTCATAGGGAAGACGATGAGTATCCCGTGTGATAGAGAAAGGGGAAAAGAGGAGATCGGAGAGGGACGGGGGCCAGGAACGGCGAGGGGAACTGGGGGGTGGGAGCAATAAAAAGAGCGAAGAAAACGAGGCGGGGGGCAAAGCAGCAAATTGGTAGGGAGAAGAGGGCAAAGGGAACAAAAAAAAGTGAGAGAGGTGAGAGCGAAAAGCGCCTTACGAGAGCACCGGATCTGGGGCTTTGGAACGGTGAACGTAGCAAGTAGTATGGCAGGATAGGGAAAACAAAGGCAAAAGGAGAAAACGGTCGACTAAAGTAGATGGCCAAGAGAAAAGGCGGGATGCGTGAGGGGCGGGACTTTGCTGGTGGTGGGGTGGCAGGACCTTAACACGGCAAGAGCGATGCAAGTGCAGGGCTGCTAACGGAATATGTGATAAAAACTCACAGCAGGAAGGAGCGACTGGTGGAGTTGGCAGAGGGTTTGCGCATAGGTTGGGAGTGAGAATTTAGCAGGGATTGTAATGCAGGCGCTCCTTCTGCAAGGACGAGGGGGAAAAAAAATAAATATACGTGAAAAAAGTAGGGCACAGCCTTTTACGAAAGCCGGAAAACAAATGCAGGACACAGTCGCTCAAGTCCTGTGCTTTTCGGGCACAGAAACAGAGTACTCGTAAAGGAGAATCGTGATTAAGTGGTTGCTTAAAAAACGGGGAAAGGACGACCCGGGCAGAATGAGTCCTGGGTTCTGAATGTGTACGGAGTAGGACCGCAGGGAAGGAGCGATGTGGCGGCAAGGGACGAGGCAAGCTTGACGTGGCGTGGAGTCGGGAAAGCACGACCCTTTGGGTAAGGCTGAGGGGCCCTGGATGCGACGGTACAGAGTACTCGTGGGATAACGGAGCACGCACCAAGAAAAGACACTGACAATTCATGCAGGAAAGATTGCTTTTCGAAGCGGGGAAGGCTGTTCAAAACGATTTGTGCGTACTTTGTAGGTCTCAGAAACCTCGCCCTAGATATGTCTTCACTTGGAGAAGCCATTTACAGACCGGAGTGCTTCTCAAAAGGCAGGTGCGGCCGAAACGAATGCCAAATCCGGACATCGCTGAAGAACAGGAAGGCAGGCCGAAGAAACGGTGACTGCAAGTGGGATGGGGTTCCTGGCGATTAGCGCTCCGTTTTACCTCCAGGGGCCCGCAGCTCAGCCGCGTTTTATGGGTCGCGGCGCTGTACGGTGTTAAGAATAGAACGGTGGTAGGACTTTTTGGTCCATTTTGCTTCTTCCAGTCTAGGACTGTCCATGCCTGATTGGTTCCATGTCCAGGACCTGTCAAAATAAGTGGAGCCATCCCGTTTCATGCCGCAGCGTCGTGTTCTTCGCTTGGGCAATACGAGAACCCAAAACAGTCGCACAGCCACATCAGTTCTGCCTTGCCGCCGTTCCATCACTGGCCCGCTGTGCAAGCACGCACTGAGCCACTTGTTCCGCGGCAGATAGCTGGCGCCATCACCGTCCTGACATGGCGACCAAAGATCGTCGTCTCTGCACTGGCTCCGGACTACATGTAGACATGGAGCTGATAGTAAGCTCGGTTTGTTGACAGCATGTCAATAACCAATCATTTCGTTTATCGTTTTGATGGCGGACATCGGCGAGCAGATACTTGCGCGGATGTACTCCGTACCTTTGCTATGAGACCTCTCACCAATGCACCTCACTGGTTCCCGGCATGGTCGACCTGTGAACCTCTGCCAAGAACACTTCAAAACGTCTCAATATATACCCCGTACATCCTTGACACACAAATGACGAGGGAAGTAACCCGTACTCCGTATATGCTTTTGCCCGGCAGTCGCGCGGCTCATCACGCTGGAGCAAATGCCGCGATCGAGGTTCCGCGAATGACTCGTGGTACGCCACCGTTCTCGAGCCATTGACCAATACGCACACGCGCTTTTTTGAGAGAGACATGCCACAGAAGTGCCGCCCGTCTATATACCTATGCAATTTCTTTGGTTTTGCGACACAACACATGTCTTCGGCCTCTGACGATATTTGATGAATGATAAGATGCGCGGATTCACGTGAGGTTCCGCTCTTTCCTGTTTTACCGCTGCATACCATGGAAGGCGCTACTGCCCACATGACTGACGCGTTGCGTCCATCTTCTTGGGAAAGACCGAAACATCGTACCTTCCCATCTCGGCTCCTACTCCGTATTGCGACAATCTCGTAGATATCGTGCAGTTTGCCCTTTCGCTCCTTCCTTGCCAAGTGATAGCAATCACGCGGACACTACCCACTTCCGGTCGACCCTTCCTCATTTCCTCACACCGCTCCGCAGCTCCTTCCGCTTCAGTTGGAGTGTCCGCTTTTCCCCCAGCTTTTGGGCTATCGCCTCGCAACTTCCCCCCTCCTCTACTCGATTCTCACCAACCTTCGCCTCATCTTCTGGCATCTCTTGAATTTCATCTCGGCTCTGCACCACCCTCTTCCCCCCCGGACTGCGCTGCACAAAGTTGCCCGCCTTGCCAGCCCTGCAGCACCCGCGACACACCTATTCTCAACCACCATACTACCCAGTGACGCAACCCGAGTCTCCCAATCGGGCCAGTCTCGAAGCCTCCAACGCAACGCTTTGATAGCTCCCACCTCAGTGTTCATCTGCATATCGACAATCTTTTGTCGCAATCTCTCACGGCCTCGTGTTCTTGGCAAATCTCACCGGAGCGCTTTTTGGAAAGTGTCAGAACTTTCAGGACTTTTTTGCGATTGACCTTCTCTCCCACTCCCCCGTCTCCCCCGACTCACGGCTCAGACGGCAGCTCATCCCACCTCAAGGCCCCGCGGTCTTTCCATTCTTCCTCCACGCCGGTTGTCTTGGTGGCCCTTCCTGCCCGTGGGACTCGGCGTATCGGCCACATTCTCGCTCTTTTTTTCCAGTGCCAACGAGTCTGCGACCCACCGGGGCCATCTTTACCACCTGTCTGATTTGCCAGCGCCTCGTTTCGAATCTCAGCGAAGCCCGCTATTCCGCCCAGAGCAGAGCAGTTTCACAGCACACGACTGCCTATTGCAGAATTATTGCAGTGAGTTGTCCCGTGCCGCCCGGAGTCCTGGAAAGAAGGCCCTTTTATCCTCCGCTTTTCCTTCCCCGTCGGTCGCGCATCCCCACAGTCCCACACAAATATATGACGGAGTACCATCGTACATGTATCGTACATGTTCCACACGCACGACGCACGGAGTGCATAGCGGAGGGCTGGCATGCGCGAGGCAAAAATAGGAACCATGCTAATCTTTCCAACTGAAGGAGAAGGAACAAAAAAGAAATCGCAAATAGAAAGAAAAAGGAAAAATCCTGCGTCGTCGCCGCCGCTGATCACAAAGTGCGCAGGACGTTGTGGGGCCTTTTGGTTTTCTGGTCGTGTGCCTCGCTTGAGGCGTTTGAAGGGGGGCGGTCCCCTCACTTTGTTGGGTTCTTTCTCTTGGTGCCCACAATCTCGCCGATGATATCATTGGAGAAGCCCTGATTTTTGGTGCTGTTGGCAAAGATCAGACAAAAACAAAAGGCCAGTGGCCAGTTGGAATACGAGGAAATACCGCCAAGCTGTCGCAACAAAAAGAGCACGGCGGCGCATTGTGGCGCGTCGCTGATGATATTGCCCCCCGCCACTCCAATAGCAGGGACAACTCCTGCAACGACCGCGACGGCCATGACGACACGCATAGCACCAGTACACAGCATCCAGGGCCCAGGCCAAGTTCCCGATCCTCCGCAGGGCATGGGGCTGCTGCGACGCAGCCTCTGGAGAATATCCAGTTAAACAGTTCGACTGGACCACAGAAGAAACCACGCACACCCACCAATTCGGGCCGCCTGCAAGTGCTCTCGGTCGTTTCCGTCATAGCTGTCTTAGTAAGTTTTGCTATTGCTGGCCGCGACCCCGCAAGACAGCCTACGGGCCTTCCTTTCATCAAGAGCTCATTCCCCCTTTCATTGTCTCTTGGCCTTTAAGGCCAAGTCCTTTTTTTCCTCTCGTGTTATCCGACCTGCTTCCCAAGACTTCCTGACAGTTCTTATTAAGGCGGCCGGACCTGCCTTTTACATTTCCCCTCATTTCCCCTACAACCTTTTTTTTATAACATCCATCATCGCGTCCCGACCTATCTACATCATACACCAAACGTACCTTTTCTCCCCTGCATGACAGCGCCACGTGCCTAACACGCATAACCAGATTTTCCAATTCCTTCTTAGCGACAACAAATTGTACATCTACAACCCATTTCCCGCACCCCTCCCGTCACCAACAGCTTCAGAAGCTGCACCAGTCTGCGAAAACCGCCCGTTTTCAATATCTGAACCAGTTTCTGTTGCTCTTCCAATGGCGCTCAACGCAGAGACACAGCGCATTGGCGCAGAGTTTGACTACTCTGACAAGGATGTCAACGCCGGCGTCCAGGAGTTTCTTCGCCAGCTGAGTATGTGTTTTTCTCGTATCTGTTGTTTTTTACAGCATATTCTTGCCGCAGTGAGCAGCTAATTGACACACGACAGACGAGGGACTCGGCACACCCAACACCAGCATGAGCCAGATTCCCACATACGTGACGGCTGTTCCCAATGGCACAGAAAAGGTGAGCTTGCTGAGGGCACGCCCGGGAGGCAAAAGAAGGCAGGAAAAAAAGAGCCGTCCTCTAACATTAAACCCCCAAAAAGGGCCTGTACCTTGCCGTTGACCTTGGTGGCACGAACCTCCGTGTCTGCTCAGTCCGCCTGAATGGCGACAACTCTTTCAACCTCACATACTCCAAGGCTGCTGTGCCAAAGTCGCTGATGGTCGCGGACACGGCCAAGGAGCTGTTTGCGTTTATTGCAAAGAACATCGACGCCTTCATCAAGGAGCACCACTACGACCACTACGAGCACCACATCCGCCGCCGCCAGACGATGAGCACCCCGGAAGGCTACCGGGACGAGCATATCTTCCGCCTGGGCTTCACATTCAGCTTCCCCGTCCGGCAGGTCGGCATTAACTCTGGCTTCCTTATCCGGTGGACCAAGGGTTTCGACATTGCCGATGCCATTGGTAAGGATGTCTGCGCTCTGCTGCAGGAGGAGATTGACCTGCTGCACCTTCCCGTCAAGGTCGCTGCGCTTGTCAACGACACGGTAGGCACGCTCATGGCACGATCGTACACGAGCCCTGGTAAAAGCGGTGCCCTGCTGGGCGCCATTTTTGGCACCGGCACGAACGGCGCGTACATTGAGAAGCTCGACAAGATCACCAAGAAGGTCGAGGGTGACTACGACAAGACGACCGGTGAGATGATTCTCAACACGGAGTGGGGCTCATTTGACAACCAGCTCAACATTCTGCCCAACACGACATACGACATCCAGCTTGACCAGGAGAGTGTCAACCCGGGCATTCAAATGTTTGAGAAGCGCGTGTCGGGCATGTTCCTTGGCGAGATTCTCCGCATTGTGCTGGTCAACGTCATGAAGGACAAGAAGGTCCCTCTCTTCCACGACGACAACTCGAGCCAAAACGACTGGAAGTCAACGACGAGCATTGCCTCGACGTCGGGCATCTTCAAGAAGTGGGGTCTTGACAGCTCCATCATGTCTGTTGCTGCGCTTGACAACACATCCGACCTGGGCACCCTGCGCCAGGAGCTCGATGCCAAGCTTGACGTGTACTCGCCCTCGCTCGAGGACGCACAAGCATTCAAGGCCATTGCTGCAGCCATTGGCAAGCGTGCTGCTCGCCTCTCGGCCGTTGCTATTGGCGGTATTGTTCTGCAGTCTGGTCTGCTGAACGACCCCTCGATTACGGAGGAGACCCCCATTGACATTGGCGTGGACGGCAGTCTGGTGGAGCACTACCCGCACTTCCGGTCGATGATCTACGATGCTCTGCGCGCCATTGATGACATTGGCGCAAAGAACGCTGAGCGCATCCGTATTGGCATTGCCAAGGACGGTTCTGGCGTTGGCGCTGCCCTGATTGCGCTGGTGGCTGCCGGCATGGAGAAGAGCCAGTCGGCTGACGACATTCTCGCAGCCGTGCGCAAGGAGGCCAAGCGCCAAATGGCGACTGTGGAGGAGGGTGCCGTCAATTAAACGGATTGCCCTGATGCCGAGAAGCAAGACCACGGGGTGGCGCGATTAGTAGTGATTTCTTGTTGCTTAGGCGTCACGTTTCTTTTCTTCCTTTTTCGTTTTTGGTTTTTCTTTGGGGGCTCAAACAAAAATGGTGCATTGCATTACGGGGTTTGTTTCTTTCAAATGATTTCTTATCTTTTTCTTTCCAGCCCCGAGTTACATTTTTACCACGACATTGATATTCTTTTACACCTTGCCTCTACCTGCCGTTTCCAAGTGAAGCTCGTCTATCAGTGAGATGAAACCTTTTCATTGTTGATTATGATCACCTATATAAGGGTTGATTGCATTGTCTATCACGCCTTTTTTCACTATATCGCACATCGTGTCATTTTGCAGTGATATGCTTCACTGGAACATGGCTGCAGGGTAGGACCGTTCACGCTTCTTCTTTGCAGCGCTGCTGGAGCTGCTCCGCGATGATGACGACGTCGGCGGAGGTGGCAGTGTGTTGCTATTTGATGCCGCGGCTTGTGGTGGGGGAGGGAGAAGATCGCCGCTGCTGTTGGCAGCCTCGCGCAGATTCAACCTTGACGGCTTGCGCGAGGACGTTGCTGATGCCGAGGCCGATGGGTTCGCCGTCGACGGTGCCCCCGATGAAATCATCTCAGCCGGCAAATCATTCCATTCAACTTCGGGCCGCATGTTTTGGAACGACTGGGACTGTGATGCTGTGGTTGGCCGCGGAGGCTGAGCCTGAGTCTGAGCCTGAGTAGCATCCTTTTTCTTCTGCTTCTCCTTTTGTTCTTGCTCCTTCATCTCGGTGATGAGCTGTCGAGCAGACTCGGAGACGCTGCCCGATGCTGTGGTTGCATCTACCTCAATGTCACGCCGAATGATCCAGGCCGTGCTGGGTTGGAGCTTGAAGTAGTAGTTCGCCACTGGCTCGGAGCCTTGCTGCGAGAAGCCGTGGGCCTTGTACCAGCGCAGCGCATCGTCATGCTCGGTCCAGACGTGGGCGTACAGAGCGACAATATGACGAGGACGGCCAGCACTGTCACGAGCGACGCCTGCAGCATTGACGGCTGCTACAGTGTCGACCATGCTCTTGAGGGCGGCTGCCATCAAGCCGCGGCCGCGGTAGGGCGCCGTCAGTGCCAAAGACTGAATGTAGACGGCCAGCCCGGGGGCAGCCGCCTTGGAATCAGACTCAAACGGAGACTCCTCGAGACGGCCGACAAGTCCGCCAATGACCTCGCCATCATCACCAAGAATGATGCGGTTGAAGAGCGAAGCTACACGCGTGCGGTCGGCCACGACGTTGTAAAAGCTATCGGGATACCGGACGGGCAAGATGACCGAGTTGACGCTGACGAGGCCGGTTCTGTGTGCGTCCCGAGGAAAGACAATCGAAGATGATGACGATGACGGCGCTGATGACGAAGAAGAGGAGGTCGGCCCGGAAAATACGAGCTCCTCGCCCTCATCCTTGGCACCGGCAGCAACAAGGACAGCATGGCCTGCTTCGGGTGTGATGGCTGACAGGTTGATCTGCGGCGCTGGACTACCGCCCACGCGCACAGTCATTCCAGGGGGGGGTGCCGGTCCAGGCGGCGCTGGAGGAGCATTGTAGCGGCCATTGCGAGGCGGAGGTGGTGCAAAGCGGGAGGATGGAGGAGGGGGCGGCAGCTGTGGTTGCTGGACAGGTAATGGCGGGGGAGAGGTCGTTGTCTTTGTCGGCTTCTTGGCGTCGGAGGACGACGAAGAGGATCCAAAAAAGGACAGGATGGATCTTTGGTTCGACATGCTGATCGGATGGGAGGGCAATGGGATGGATGCTGACGCGGAAAGGGTGCTGCCCTGAAGGTGACACAATGGCCGGCCCAAGGTGTCCAGTGCAGTCACGATCTGGACACGCGGAATGACGTGGGTCGCACGATAACAGATGCTGGCGCGCCTAATAATGCGCGGAACGTACTGGGAGCCACACGTGACCCGGTCACGCAACCAAGCTTCCAGAGTTTTATGTTCACTCTCGGCTCGTCTGGCGCGTTTCAGGACCTATGACGGCTTTTGCGGCGCAAGTGGCAACGGGGCAAAAATTGCATACAAAGTATTTTTAGCGTGTCAAGAGCGCTAAACCGGCACTGTGCTTCGGGCTGCTTTCAGCGAGGCTGCTTCTGCCATACCTCGAAGAACTGTGGGTGATTGTATCTTACTTCGTAGGCGAGCCAGCTGGACTCTGCAAGAATTGGAGCTGCAAGCACAGTATCTGACAGCTGCATGAGTACTGCTTATTCGTACTCCGTATGCTGCTCTTTCCTGTATTTATCCCCTTCCGAGAAAACTCAAATTTGATATCGTGCCACAATGGGAAGGCACGTCCGCGGCAACAAGGTAGATTCCCGCCGGTCTCCAGGTGTTAGTGGACCCTTCGGTAACGCCTAGTCGTCGGGTAAGTCCACCGGACGGCAGGAACTCGGGAATGGCTTTGCAGTGCTTTGGCCCTGAAACAGAAGGCACAGCCGGCGCAACTTCCACAGATGTCACGTAGAAATGAGGAAAGATCCATGCGTTTCATGCCAGAAGGGGAAAGCACGAATTTTAACCATTTATGTCCTGTTTTTGGGCATCGAGACTCGAGAACGCTTTTTGGCCATTGCTCCATCTTCATTGCCTTTTGTTCGGGATCACTCTTTTCGCGCATGGGCCCCCTATCGCTCGACCGCGCGGGTGCCCCATTTTCACTGTGGACCGCTGCCAGTCGGTGCCTCCAGGGGCCCTTTGAGCCCCTTTGCCACCCACTGTCCTAGCGACCAGCACCCGCCAAAAAGAGACCTTTCGCTTTTTTTTACTGCGCAGTTTCTCGCCTGTTGGCTCCTCTCCCTTGCCTCCAGAAGCCCCCGTCCGCGACGAGCTTTCTCCTGACACATCGCTGGCATCTGACGACACTTTGTTTTCTGCAAAACCGGATCATTCCGCCGCATTTCATCAACTGACGTTCCATCGAGCTCTGCAGTCATCCTCTGCCATCTTTCTGCCTGTTGATGGCAAGCGCCGATTTACACACTCCCAATCGGTACACGCAGATTCCCGCAATCGATCGGCACTCGCTGCCCCGGGGGTAGACGACTGGCCTGGCAGTTTTCTCGCTAGTTTCCAGTAGCGCCGCTCAGCCTGCCCATCTTCCAATTTCACACCAAAACCACCAACACCACCAGCACCACCACACTTTTTTGCCAGTTTTGGTGCCAGCCTTACGGTGTACGCCTCGCTGAATAGTGACGGGCTGTGGGATACATTTTTTTTTTGTTTCTCGATAAAGCTGGCATTCCATCAAGCGCTGTCAACGTTGACGACATCTCAACCTCTTGATCCATTCCCGCTTTTTCTGCTTTGTCAACCTTGCCCGCAGCTGTCATCCAACAAGTCGCGTCCTATTTCCTGCATCACCCGCATCTTCCGCTGCCGGGAAATCGAATAACAGGGCAAAATCCAAAAAAAAAAAAAAAGCTCGACAAGCCAAACAAACAGCGCCATCGAAGCTACAAAGCCACGGGCTGCCACAACTTTTTTTTTTACCTTTTCCCTAACGCCAAAAAGTCGTGTGACAGCGCCCGCAGGCGAGCGCTTCTCTCCCACCAGTCGGCCTCAGCCTCCTACAACGTGCAACCTCTTGTTTACGTCGTGCGGCCGTCACCCTTCCACAGGGCACTTTTCTATTATCTGAAGAAGCTGCACGCCTTAGCACACACCCTCCCTCGCTGTCCAACCCACCTTCGACATTGTTCTGCTCTCGTTCTCTCCTTGCTTTTGTGCCAGAGGCCTTTTCTTTATTCGTTTGTCCCCTGGAGGCGGATACTAGAAGAAAAGTACTCTCGTGCCTGGTACGGAGTACACGCCCCGTTGTCACTCTCGCCTTTGTCCGACAGCGCACCAGAGGTAGCTCTTGTGCTCTCTTCTGACGTTCCTTCGGGAACCTTTACTGCCACGCTTGAAGGACATCTTTTTGATCGACACCAACGCGACGGAGGATTTAGAGGAATACGGGGGTGCACACGAAGAGAAAAGAAAGGGGTGTGCAGACGGAATTACGCAATACTGGGAAGAACGGGATAAGAAAGAAGACGTTGAAACGGGGGGAAATCATGTCTCAAAGTGACACCGGCAGGGCTGGTGTCGTGCATGCACCCGGTGATGGCAATGGGATGGACAAGCTGGTGCGTTGCATCTTCAGACACGAAAGCTGGCAAGGTGCTGCCGGGATTTTTTTTATTTGTTGTTTCTATTGTTTTACTGACGCCGTTTCTACATAGGCCAGCGCTGTTCTCGATGATCTGCTCTACAATGTCATCCACGACCTCATCATGAAGACACATCGCGACGAGAAGCAAGCTCGCGCTGCAACAGCCGCTATTCGGGTCGAGGCAATTGCTGCTGAAGCTGCACAAGAACTGGCCGGAGCTACGGGCGAGATCAAGCCCGAGGGCCACCACGAGACGAGTGCTGCCGCATACGAGAACGGACGCGTTACCCTCAAGGGCAACCCGCTGGAGACGACAACCGACATTCTCTGCCCGCGATGCCACCTTCCGCGGTTACTTTATCCCACTGACGGTATTGGCGCACGAAAACCAGACCCAGCCGTCACGTACTGCAAAAAGCATCCGTACATCAACAAGCCCGGTTGTGACATTTACGGCCAGATGTGGGTGGCGCCTGGCCCCGGCCGTGGCAAGAAGAAGAAGGATTTTGACAAGAAGGTGTCGGCGGCTATTTCTGCCGCGACGACGGGCATTGAGACGACCAACGGCAATGGCACAACAACGGAGCAGCGGCCGCCCAATGTCCTGTCATTTCCGTCAGCGACTTGCAGCAAGTGCAAGCGGTGTATTCTCGTTTCGCGCCTCAACAACCACATGGGCTCGTGCATTGGCAACAGCGGCCGCAATGCCAGCCGTGCGGCAGCCGCCAAGATCAGCGGCAACAGCAACGGCAACACGACCGACCACACGCCGCCGGCTAGCCAAAAGGGCACGCCCGTGCCGCCGAGCTCGCAGGGTAGCCCTCGGAAGCGCGATGCGGATGATTTCGAAGACGACGGCTACGAGGACGGCGATGGTCACGGCGGTAGCGGCAGCCAGAGCGGCGCGGCTAAGCCCAAGAAGAAGTACAAGCCGTCGCCTGCGAGTGGCAGTGGCGCCAGTGGCGCCAACACGCCGTCTGCTTCATCCACACAGGGTCTTTCTTCTGCTATGAACAAGAAGTTGACACTCAAGATGAAGAACGGCGCAGCCTCTGCTTCGGCAGCTGCGGCGGTCAAGAAGCAGAAGCCCAAGCCCAGCTCGGCCTTGAGCTTTGAGCGCAAGATTGACGACAACTATGACGATGATGAGGAGGAGGATGACGATGGCGATGATGAGGACAATGATCGCGACTATGTCGACGACGGTGCGGATGACGGCGGCATGCGCATCGATGACGATGATGACGATGATGCACGGAGCAGTATCGTCTACAAAGGCGCATCAGCATCAGTCACGGCCTCTGCGCCCAAGCTGAAAAAGAAAAAGGTCCTCGCGTCGTCGACACCCTCAGCCGCATCGGCCGTCCCTCCGAAAAAGACGTCCAAGGTGCCGATTCCCATTCCCGGAAATAAAAAGGTCAAGGTTGTCAACAAGACACTACCGTCACCTCCCCCTTCCAAAACGAGCAACATGCGGGACATGGATGCCGGATCAGAGTCGTCCGGTACCATGTCATCACCGCGATAAACGAAGGCTGCTCGAAATCTTTACTGCTTTGTTGTCCTTGTGGTTTGCTACTCACCCTTCATTTCCTGTTGGTGGCCAGATCCGACATCCTCCACCACGGAATCGGCGTTTTTGTTGTTTTTGTTGTTTCCTTTTCTTTTTCTTATCCCCTGACCAGATGGTCTCATTTTTTCTGGTGCTTCCAGACCCGATAATCTTGCTCTTTGGTTTGCGTCTTTTTATTGACGGTATTATTTTTTTTTCTGTCTCTTTCTCTCTTTATTATTTGTTTCTCTGGTTTCGGGTCCTTTGGCTGTTTCTGTTATGAGCCAACTTCTTTTCTGTGGCGGCGGGCTCGCTTGCCACACCCCTTGGGACGGAGCATCTATGCCGGACGTTTTGGTGTTTTGGGGCACATGTTTTATTTTCGTTCTCTTGCTTTTTTTTTAATTAAAATTTGCATTCTTGGTATCTTATTATTGTTAAATGTCACGGGACTCTTTAACCGTCAATACAAACGCAGGTTTGCCTGGCTCCCTTGCCCTTTTTCGTGACCTCTATATAACGAACCTAATATCCGGGCACTTTTTGCTCTCTTGCACTTCCATCTTTCATCTTTACGCGCCCTCCTCACCAAGCGTGTCCGACTTTCCAACCACACGCGCCCGCACAATCTTTACAGGCTCGCGCGGCCGGTCATCACCGTCGACCGCGACTTGGCCCATGCGCTTGATGACGCCCATGCCCGAATACACGCGGCCAAAGACGGTGTGCTTGCCGTCGAGCCAGGGCGTCGGCACCAGAGTGATAAAGAACTGGCTGCCGTTGGTGTTGGGGCCGGCGTTGGCCATGCTCAGCACGCCGGCACCCGTGTGCCGCAGAGGAGGCAGGCCGTTGGTGGGCGCCTCGTCTTCAAAGGTCGTCCCGTAGATGGACTCGCCGCCGCGGCCGGTACCGGTGGGATCGCCGCCCTGGATCATAAAGTCGGCAATGATGCGATGGAAGATGGTGCCGTCATAGTATCCACGGCTAGCCAGCGTCTCAAAGTTGCGACATGTGCGCGGGACGTGCTCATTATACAGCTCGACCGTGATTGAGCCCTAAGTTTGCAGCCAAGTTAGCATGGATGGACGAGGAGTGAGATACATGCAGGAATCGAGGAGGAAGAACGGATAAGAAACTCACCATGGTCGTTTCGAGAATCACCTGTGTCGACATTGTGTATGTTGTTTTATCAAATAAAATATATAATGAAACCCTTACCATATGGTCGTCTTGCCGTGGAGTGTAAACACCGATCGATTGCCAAATGAGAGGTCTTTCGTTCAGCCTTGTCGTGCGGATAGATGCATAATTGCGGCATAATATCTAATTATGCGAACGTCACAGCTAAAAATTTCCACTTTTTGTAGCTAACTGAACGTGGCCAAGCTGGAGTTTAAACCAACACAGGCTTAAGTAGGTATCTAAGCCTCTCTCCTGCAGCTCTCCGATCTCCTTTAGCTCTCTGATCACTTACATCCATATGTGTGTGCATACCGTTTTTTTGGCCTTTGTCCATATATATATCTTGTTCTTATCCTCCTTCCTTCCTGTTTCCTGTTTCCTGTTTCTTTTCAAAACTTGAACAAATTCATCTGCATTCGCCAAACAACCTAAAGCAACATACAACATCTCATATCATTTACCTACCTACCTGTTAAACTCTCCCTATATTGACGACACCAAGGACCCCTCGCATTTCCAACATTCAAGATGGCAGACCCCAGTGCCAGTCTTGATGCGGCCATGTCCGCCGACAGCAGCAGCAACGCGACAGCCTTGAACGGCGCCACGGCCAGCAAAGCCACCACGCATGCAGCCATGGGTCGCCTGGATGCGTCGGCCATCGCCACCTTTATCTATCACAACCGCGGATTCATCATTATGGAAGCACGCATTATTGCGCAAGCAGTGTTGATCATCTACGTTTCCGCACATGCCGCCCTGCAACGGCCGACATCGGCGGCGCCACCAGAGCACGACGCCAAGAAGACGGGTAGCAAAAACGGAGCGGCAAAGAAAAACAAGAAGATCCATGACATCGAAAAGGAGAGCCTCGGTGTCCGCGAGGTACTGATCATGCCTATCATGGCAGCCATCGCCTTGGTGGGGCTCTACTACCTGCTGAAATACCTCGAGGACCCGGCCATCCTGAACCGCATCTTCCAAGGCTACATGTCGCTGGTGGCTATTGCGAGCGTCAGCGTGTTTCTGGGCGACTGCTTCCAGGTCTCCGCATCGCTCGTCTTCCCCCGCATCTGGTCCAAGAGCAAGACGCTGCTGTACCGCGTCGACCCCGTCGCCCGGCAGCAGCTGTCGTCGCAGGACGGCGGTCCATGGACCGTCGACGCCACGCGCAAGACGCCCTTCCCCGACGCCCTGGCCTGGTTTCTGCCGTCGTCGGACAAGTGGACGGCAAAGTACTGGACGCTGCGCCGGCTGGCGTGCGAGCCGTGGACGGTCAGAGTTTCCCTGCCCGGCGCGGGCACGGAAGACACGGACGGCTTTACTGTCTTGGGCGCTGCTGGCTACGTCGCGGCCGCCGTCATCGCCCTACTGTACTACTTTGGCGGTTTTGCCTCGGCTCACATTCTCAACAACATTCTCGGCCTTGGAATGAGCTACTTTTCACTGAGAATCATCTCGGGCACATCGTTCTTCATCAGCACGCTCATGCTGGCGGGTCTTTTTGTCTATGACGTTGTCATGGTTTTCTACACGTGAGTTTGCGAATGTTATTATGATTTTCTTTTCTTTTTTTTTTTAGAAAAAAAAAATTCCTTACTAACTTTACAGCCCCTTCATGGTCACTGTTGCGACACAGATTGATGCTCCGATCAAAATCATGTCAAAATCGGGCAACGATTCCAGCATGCTCGGACTCGGTGATATTGTCGTGCCGGGCATCTACCTCTGCCTGTGCCTCCGCTACGACCTGTACCGCCACTATGCCAAGCAGATCAAGCAGGTCGAGACACCACTCGAGACGACGACCGTCGACGCGAACGGAAAAGAGACGACGACCACTACCATGGGACAGCGCACCGTCAAGGCAACCTTTATTGACCCTTGCGGCCGCTGGAGCGATCGGCTGTGGACGGCAGGACGCAAAGACGACACGCCCGGCCTCGCAGCCGCACGGTTCGCCAAGCCGTACTTTTACGCGTGCGTTGTGGGCTACATCATTGGCCTTGTACTGGCTATTGCTGCCGTGGTTGCAACGGGCAATGGCCAACCAGCACTCTTTTACATTGTGCCGGCCATTCTTGTGGCAACATGGGGCCGCGCTGCTCTGACCGGCGACCTCAAGGAGATGTGGTCGTTTACCGAGGATGCGGGAGATACCAAGGACGTGGTGGTCCAAGTTGGCCCCGATGGGAAGCCAGTCGAGGAGAAGGAAAAGGAGAAGGAAAAGGGAGACAAGAAGAAGGAGGAAGAGGAGGGGAATGACGGCAATATCGTCCTGTTTGCCATCCGCTCACCATCGGATGACGAGCGTCGCGAGTTTGTCGTTTAAAGCACGAGCCAATGCGTGCTTTTTTTTATTTTATTTACTTCGTTTGCTTCATAAATGTAGTTTTTTATTTTTATTTCTACCTAATGTTTCTCTCCAAAAATGAGTTTGAACGGTCGACAGAAGTTCATGAACATGACTTCCAAAAACAGACGACGTCCTTGCTTACTAAGCAGATGTGTCACAAAACAAGCAGTCACAACAGCTCCGACATTCTGCATATGTTCTTCCAATATTTTAATTTTCAAAGTTCTATTTTCAAGCGCCAATAATTGTGTCGGAGATGGAGTCTCTCGAAACGCCGGAAAGTCCGGTTCTTGTCCAATGGATGGTGGACACCCGGCAACTATGGCCCGACGCCACGCAGACTCGCGATCTGTCGAGAGAGGTATGTCCTATTCCCATGATGAGCCCCTTGCACCAACGCCCCTCACTCACAAATGACCCCCATCAGGCCGAACGAGCGCTCAATCTACTTCCGTCCGAAGAACGGACCGTCCTTCGCTTCTACCATGTCCGCGACGCCAAAATGGCACTCGTCTCGCAGCTCGTCAAGCACTATGCTGTGGCGCGGTATGGAGGTGTCGCGTGGAAAGATGCTCGGCTCTCCAAGGACGAGCACGGAAAACCCTGTGCCGACTCGCCTCGCCACCCCGTTGTCTTTAATGTGAGCCACCAGGCGGGCATGGTCGTTGTCGCCATAGTGTATGGACAAGGCGCGGCGGACGTGGACGTTGGCATCGATGTCGTCTCGCCGCAAGAGCGCAGGTCACGTGACCACGAGATGGTGAACGAGGACGGTTGGGCGAGATATGTTGATCTCCACGCCGATGTACTGGCAGCCAGCGAGGTGGCCTATCTCAAAGGTCTCGGGGGCAGCAGTACAGATGCTCGGCTGGCGTCGTTTTATGGTCTGTGGTGTTTGCGTGAGGCGTATGTCAAGATGACGGGCGAAGCGCTGCTGGCGCCTTGGCTCAAGTCTCTTGCGTTTGGACCATTCGATCTGCCAGACGGCGACAGCAGCATCACGTCGTTTGAAATTCAGTTCCATGGTGTGCCGGTGGACGACACAAAAATGTGTCTGCAGAGTTTACCTGGCACCGACTACATGGATTATATGGTGTGCACGGCTGTGAGGCCACGGCCAGGGTCAGACATGGCCAGAGATGCGGTCTCTGGTCTTTTGACAGATGCTTCTTTACGGCCACTCCAACTAGATGAGATTCTAGATCTAGCAGAGCGCCCGGCGCAATAATGACTCTTACGTTGAATTAAATTTTTGCCGTTCTCGTTTCATAAGTTTGATCAGGCATGATTGTTCAATTCATAAGGCTCGGTCTATTCGACCTTTTTTTTTATAGATTTTTTAATTTTATGCCATCGACTAGTGGTATAGGGGGGGATAAGGAAATCAAATTGAAATGCAAAATCGGGGGAAATCATGGGATATCAGCCGAAGCCCGACGAAATCAGAAAACAGGAGCACACTCTGGGGGATAGTGGATGAAGGATCCAAAAACCAACAGAAATAAAAACACGCAAACAACGCTCATGAATCCAAAACGACAGAACTCTAACCAGAAAAAAAATTTGACAGGAAGCACACAATTTACTTCTTTTTTCGACCTGTCATCCTTGTTTTTTACTTTGATTGCATCTCGGTGTCGGTGCTGATAAAGTGCTCGTTGGCGTTGGGCTCCTTTCCATCAGTGCCAAGAGCGCGATAACCAACGAGACCACCGTAACCAGGCGAGCCGAGGAGCAGGCAGTAGACAGCGATGGCGACCATGGACGATTCGAGGCCGTAAAAGAGCTTCTCGTCGTGGAAGACTGAGCTGCCGTAGCCGGCGCTGAGCTCGTCGATGCGGTAGGCGCAGCGGATAAAGATGAAGAGGACGCCGAGCCAGAGGAAGGTGGTAAAGGTGCGGTAGCGGGCGCTCTTGGCCTTGAGGTTGTGGGCGTAGCGAGACGGGTACTGCTTGGTGGCGCGGTGGTATCTCCAGAGGTAGTCAAACGACAAGACGACAAAGACAAAGAGCGTAAAGACCTGGAAGGAGAGACCAGCGAGCGACAGGTCGACGCCGATGCCAGAGCCCGTGTTGGAGCTGGTGCCGCCGCCGGCCGCCTGCAGGGCGAGGCTGATAATGTCGCAGGGGATGAAGAAGCTGTAGACAAACTTGGACGGGAAGCGAGACAGCGACGGATCGAGAAAGTCAATCACGCGCGAGAGCGTAACATAGATGGATGCCGTAAAGAAGACGGGTGCCAACGTGATGCAAACTAGATGTGTGTTAGGGGAGTGATTTTCCGGGGGTGTTTTGATTTCCTCTTCTTTTGGACATACTGATCTGGATGAGGAATCCGTCAAAGGAAAAGGGGTTGCCGTGCATAATGATGCGGCCCGAGTAGCCAATGATTTCGGCAACGCAGCCGACGACCATGGGAATGGAAAAGGGGTAGAGGGCATGGCGCCAGTAGAGACCCTCGGCCAGGTGAAGAATGAGAGCAAGACCAAACAGCGCAATAAAGACGATGCTCGCCGGTATGGATGGCTGGTAGGTCAGGATGCTCCATTCGACAGGGCAGATGGCGAGGGTGCAGTTGGTGTCTGAGCCATAGACGACAAAGTCGGCCGGGTTGGGAAACGAGCCGTTCGTCGCCATGATGATGGGATGGTGGGGGGTGGTTGATGTGATGTACGAGTCGATGGCAAAACTGGGGAACAAAGTATACGATATTAACGAGAGACAAGAAGGAAATAAAAGTTGGTAGGGGAGGAGGCGGGAGAGGAGGAGAAGAGCGATGGGGAAGGGGAAGGAGAAGGGGATGGGGTGGTGATGACGGGAAGACGGATTGGGTGGGCGGGTGGTCTATATATCTCAGTCTTGGTGGTCCCAAGAAATATAAACACGAAAACGAGAGGGATGTATAATGAGACGCTGCAGTACTGAGGCGCCAAGATGCAATGCCTGCATGTATGTGTTCGGTTCGAGATGTGATGAGATAGATGCTCGGGCTTATCCCTCTGTTGGTAAATCTGGGCAAGCCACACTCAAAAGCGTGAGATCAAAGAGTGTGAGAGTGTGAGAGAGGTAACAGACAGCCCAAAAAGAACAAAATTCCAGGCTTCCACAGTTCGGGTTGGTGGAGAACAGAGGCGTCGTAAGCTGGGCAATGGTGTACGATATGATTTTTTTTTTGGCCGAAAAAGAACGAGGCTATGTATAATATGCCCGAAGGGGGGGAGGGAAGAATCAACAAACGTGACTAGCCCTCGAGCAAGTAACGGAAGCAAAAGAAATAAATTGAGATAAAAAGGTGACAAAAATAATAAGAGAGCCGCAAACAGTTACTGCTTTGGGTCAAAACGGCGAGCCGGACAGGCGAAGCGACTTCCAAAACGAATTCGAATAGCCCCCGGTACTGTTGGAGGAGGATGAATAACAAGCCGCAGGGTATGGAGGATACGGGATAGCACGGAGTGCAAGGATCTGGGTAGCGGTTTAAAAAAGGAGCGGGAAACTGTTTTATTCAACCAAGAATATTGCTCTACAAGTACGGCGGGAAAAAGGCTACAAGACCGCCCGGGTCCGAGAAAGAAAAAAAAAAACATCTCGCCATAAAAGTGGAAAAAGATGAAAAAAAATAGCATAAAGCTACGCGTAGCTCGAGTCACTAACAAAATACACGTATTACAAAGATATATTGTCCGTATTCTCCGTAGAAAGATGGGCCCTACCAAAACGTACCTATGGGCGTATCGTACATGGGCGCAAGATGTATTTATCTATATCTCTGTTTTTTGGGAGTCCCATTCAGCCATCGGACAAGATACGTGCAAAAAAGAAAAAAGTGGACAAACGGAGAATACGGAGTACCGATAGTGGAAAGATGGCCGACGACGTAAGGCCTAAGAATGCCGATAGTGAGATGCCCAGGCTTTGGCAAAGCGCTGGAGAGTGGTGAAACAGAAAGGTGAGTAGCCAAGCAACAGAAAAAAAAAAGTACTAAAGCAGAAAGAGAATCCGACCTAGATAACATAAAGCGTTGCCCGAAAGAAATAAAAATAAAACACCAAAGACAGTACACCAATCGGAGCTGTAAGACACACGTCAGATACAAATCACACGATGCGAGTACATATACGCAACAGGAACAAAAGTAAGTACAGGCGAGGTAGGTAGCTGGCTACTTGCCCACGAATGACAAAAAAAAAAAGAAAAAGAAAGATACGCGTTTAATTAAAGGTTCAAAAGTTAAGAAAAGAATGCAAACCATGTAGGAATGTCGGATGCATAACAGAGCAGGATCCAGGACGCCAACAAAAGAAAAAAAAAAGCGCCCAACTTAATTTTTTAAAGTTTGCCGGGCGAATGCACCCTGATGCTCTTCTCGGGGTTCGAGATGTGCCTACGGAGAAGGGCGTATCCATTCCGTCGGGGCGACGTTTCGTTTGCAAGGACTCCGCGGTTCTCTGGGGGTTTTTGAATTTCTGATTCGCTTTCGCGGGCCTACCACGTGCAAGAGCCGCCGGGCCGACATGCCATTTGCATGAAAAATGCATAGAAAAAATAGAACAAAAACTTGTTTGGGATATACCTAGTCTGAGACGCGAGGCTCGGACAGTATGCCTGTCGAAACCACGGCAAACTCGATTGAGTCGCAAAATATGCAGGTCTTCCAGTCAGAACAGGTACGGGGGTAGCTACTCGTACCTAGTTGACCACGCGCTTTGCCTGCCGCGACACGACATAACGAGTTAGGCCTGGCGCCGAGAGCTGCACGAATAACAAGAGCCAATGCAAGAAACAGAGCTAGTAGGGGGTGTGGCTCCGGGAGCATGTCGGGGGAGACAGGGGGAGGGGCCGATGACTGATGGAGGGCTGAATGCATGACTGCGAGCAAGATACATCGTACAAAGTATATTTGGCGAGTACTTTGCGCTGCGCTCGAGAGTATCTTACTACAAGGAGTAAGATACAATGGTACAATTCATAATATGCGTCAAGGAATGAAAGTGCAAATTGCCAGGATGATGAAGAGGGAGGGGAGGGCAAGTCGGACAGAACTCCGGCCAAGATGCGATCCTTCATGCATGGATATTAACGGTTGGGCTGCCAGGCCATAACGGAAACAATACCTACTGCAATACATAAATTGTAAAAATATATAAGGATACTATAAACGGATCATTCAACGTCGTTTGTTGGAAAAAGATACATGTCATCATTATGCCTTACAGGGCACCTATACGTACCTACTTGGGTACGACCGGATTCGTCCGAGAGGATTGGGTGCATAAGCCTTGAGCAAAAGGAGTAATTCTCGTTTAAAGTTTGTAGAAATGGCGGAGGATGGAGGCTGTCCATCCTTCCGTTACGACAAGGTTGGATTCTCGCACGATGCAAGAGCTACAAGAGCTACAAGAGGTACATTCGTCCTTCAATGGAACCGGTCAGACATTACAACGATTGTAATTTTTCCAAGATATCCAGCAATCGCGACAAGCAATGGCTCCTTTTGGATGCATTGTCCGAGTTCTAGATTGTTTGATTTTGGTTGATTTTATCAAGTATCTTTTTTTAAAAAAAAAATCGCCCTCCGTGCCCGCACCTCACGAAATAAGCTTATTGCAAGATCCTTTTCCTGAATGCCGAGATCCATACGCATATTGCTCCAAGTAACAACCCGTTTTGTTCATCTGCCTTGATGAGGTCTTTGCCATTTACAGTTGCATCTCCCGAGCCTCATCTGGAAAAGGCAAGTCGATATAAAACAAAAAAAAGGGCAGGCGGCACTCTGCCGGAGTGACGCGCAACGACAACACCTTTTTAGTGCCACAAGACCCGACGGCGTGGCTGTTGGCTGTTTTTAGCAGCTCGTGTACGGCAGCATATGCGGCTGCCTAGACGTCAAAGACGAACAAGACAAACAAAAGGACTCTTGTCACATTCCCACCGGGCGTTTCAAATAGCAGCCGCATATTATCCCTTGGACCAACGTCGTCGTATATGTACACTATCATGACGTATCAAGTACTTTTTAATTAGAAAATTATTGGTTCTGGCTGCGGCTGGAACAATTAGGTAGAGCAGCCTGAGTCTCACACCGTGGCATTGCGGCGGCGTTTTAAAATTTCGGGCTGATTTGGGCTGCAGATTTTCTTCTTTTTTTGTGTTATTCGAAAGACGTGCTTCATAGAATGACGTGTACAACCTTATCAATTCTACAGGCAGCAGAATTCTCAATGTTGATGGCAGAACCCATTTTGCGGTGAACAAATGAGCCTCAAGGGGTACCTCAAGGGGGAAACCAAATTGGCATATGAGCCATTGGCGTGTAAAAATCAACATCCGAACGCGATGGCGCCAGCAACATGGAGCATTTTACGAGGCAGTGCTCCCGAAAACAAGCACGGAGCACGGAGACAAGGACGCCGATGCGGATTTAAGGCTGGCCGTGTCATTATGAAGGCGGGCGATGGGGCTGCTAATTTAGAGTTATAGTGGACCCAGAGCACTAGATGCACTGCTCGTCAAATTATCTTATCTACGCGCGCTTCTCTTATCTAGACGCCCGCCTACGGCCTTACTCCTTCCCCCCAGACCATGCATCCCCTCTGCCGGGCTCCCACCGGGGTTTTACATGGAGTCAATTCATATAAGCGGCCCTCTTTTGTAAGAGAAGGACATCACGAACGCCACAGCATAAACAAAGCAACAACGCAACAACACAAACAATACAACAGCCCTGCATAAGCGCCGCCTTGCATGCGTTCTTTGGAGTCTACCAATGTCATGGCGGGTTAACAGCACGAGTTTGCGACAACAAGCAAGTAGAGTTTGTCATTCTCCGCCAACTCTTTTTTGCCTTTATAAAGATAGAAAGAAAGCGCCGCCCTTGTTGTTTCCCCCAGCGAGATCCTTCCCGTCATGTCCGTCATTCGCAAAGTTCCGGGGCCGTCTACGGCCATTCCGGCGACGGCACCATCCACTGCCCCCGCCTCTGCAAAATTCCCAACAAAGCTTCGTCGAAATTACCCGCGCACTCGCAGCGGATGTTTGACTTGCCGGCAGCGGAAGAAGAAGTGCGACGAGACCCATCCCATATGCTATGCCTGCTCGCGCAACAAGCTGTCATGCGTGTGGCCCATTCCGCCCGCAAAACCGGGACAGCCGGCGTCGACGGCGCAGGCGCAAACACCCCACGCCGGACAGACCATGACGCCCAGCGACTCATCGACCAGCGGCGCGCAGACGCCGTCATCGACACCCTCGCCCGTGGCAGCGGCTGCTTCCTCGGCCGCCACGCCCACGCCCAGCAGCTGCGCCCGGTCAGAGCTGCTGTCAGACCTCGTCCTGTACCAGCACACGGCCCGCTGGAAGTCGTACCGCTCGACGCTGCTGCCGGCCTGGGAGACGCTCGAGCAGGCCGCCGCCAGCCGCCTGCCGACGCCGGACGGGTCGACGGGACACTCTCAGTTCCATCACAATGACCCAAACCATCCCTCAGAGGAGGATGAGGAGGAAGACGACCCCGACGACCACGTCGTGCCGTCTTGGTCGCCAGAACTATCGTCGTTTGTTATCCAGAACAACCCCTTCTCCCCCTTTTCATTCTCATCAACACCATCATTCGCTGCTTCTTCCTCGAGGAAACGACGTCGGCATAACAATCCTCTCTTTTCGTCGGCGCAGTCGCCATCGCCCTCGTCATCTCTCCTCATCACACCCCGCGTCACGAGCCTGACTCCCCTCTCGGCCTCGTTTCTTCGCCATTACATCATCGAGACAGCCCCCAACCTCGCCACCGTTGGCGCCTCGCGCAACCCCTTCTTGTCCGTCGTCCTGCCCCTCGCCTACACCGACGACCTCATCATGCACTGCATCCTCGCCATTGGCGGCGCCCACATGAGCAGCTGCATCGCGAAACCCCTCCTGGCCTTGTCCACCCTGTCTTTTGCTTCGGCCGCTTCCTCCTCGTCCTCCTCGTCCACATCTCTTCTCGCCGCCAACTGTCCTCCGGGATCGCCGGCTGTCCATGATGCCGCCACGCGCCACTACAACTGCGTTCTGCGCGGCTTGCAAGTCTCTCTCCGCGACCTCCAACCATTTGACAGCGTCCGCGTCCTTCGAACCCTGACTGCTCTGCTGCTGCTCTCCACCTACGAGGCCCTCTCCTGGGACGTCCTCGAGGGCCGCGTCTTTACGCACCTGCGAGCCAGCCGGCAGCTCATCTCGTGGCTCCGAAACACAACCTCCGCAACTGGCGCGACTGTCACTGGCGCAGGCTCGGCCGCTTCTAGCATCTCCCAGCGCCAGCGCACTCCGCTGTCGTCGGACGAGCGCGACTTCTTGGGCGCCCTCGTCGAGGTCTATGCCTACCAGGTCCTGTCCAACCGCATCTGCCCCGATGGAAGCATCCGCGGCCGCTCCACCGTCAGCGAAGACCGCAGCGACCACGACGACGAAGACTTTGTCGCCGACCCTAGCTTGCTCGTCTCCCAAGAGTCGTACGGCCTGCTCTTTTCCGGCCTCCACGAACTCTTTGCCCTCATCCCGCCCATCAGTCGACTCTCCGCCGCTGCCGCCGCCGAGGCTGCCAAGGCGTCCACCAAGGCGTCGCAGACTCTGGATCATCACACGGCCGCCTCCGCTGCCGCCAATGCCACAACCACTGCCACCACCACTGCCACCGCCACTGCAACTCCTGCTGCCTCAGAACCCTCCACTTTTGCTGCTGCCCTATCCATCCCGGGCCAGGTCGCCATGCTGCGGAATGTCGTCTTGGCCTGGGAGCTGCCCGCCAACGCACCCACCCTTGCCACCCCCGACCCCGACCGCATCAAGCAGAAAGCCATCGCCGAGACGTACCGCCACGCCATTCTCATCTACCTCGAAACCATCAAACTGCCGGGCGAGACCATTGACGCCGTCGCCATGCAGCGCCACATCCACGCCATTGGCGAAGCCGTTCTCGGCGCCGACCTCGCCATGACAAACTTTGGCATCATCCTCGCCTGGCCCATGGCCATCATCGGCTCCGTCATGGTCATGCCCGAAGAGCGCGCCTTTCTCAAAGAGGGCCTCCGCACCGTGCCCATGTCCACCTGGTCCGCCATCCGCTCTGCCGACCTGCTCGAGCTTCTCTGGAAGCGCAGAGACGCCGCCGTCGCCGCAAAGCATGCGTCCACCGTCTTGGCCAACGGTACGACCAGATACAGCACCGACGCTGGGTACTATGGGCCTCACGGCATTGCCCAGATCATGCGCGAAATGAATGTCAGTCTGTGTGTTGGTTAAGAGATGTGAGGGGAGGGGGAAAGGGGCAGGTTTTGTTTAATTAAGGTCGGAGGAAGGATGTTTGACTACATCACACTTGTCATCACAAGCAACGCCCTTTGTATATCATGAGACACGAATGTATTACCTAGTATCCAATGTAACAACAAGCATAATTTATATTGTTTTGTTTTCTTTCAATTCTTTTGTACATGGAATCCAGCGTATTAGGTATTTTCCAATGGAAATAGCAAACAAATGTGTACAAATAGGCATCGCCAATACCCTCAGGTAAAGGTACCCATCACCTCTCGGTGCGAGTCATGGTATCGTATAGGTAGGTAAACCCCAACAGCAAATATAATCCAACATATTAAAAAGAAGAGTAAAGGTGGGAAAGGAAGAGCCGGGAAAGATGGCCGGGAAAAAAAAATCAACTGAATTCCGCGTGAGCACATCGTTTGTTGCTATTGGCCGGCGGTTTTGTATTTGAGATGCCGTTGGCCATAGACGGGTTAGGTACATAATAGCCACACAAACACAAACGGCATGTGTTGTGTCTAGTGCCCTGTTACCTTGCGACGTGGCTCGCCATGCAGCCAGTCATGTCTCATCATGCGTGAGAGACAATGACTGCACATCTGCTATTGGCAATGCCTTTATGCAGCAACACCGTCAAGGCGACCGTCCTCGTAGTTGACCTTGGAGAAGCTGCCAGCGCGCTTCTCGCGGCGGTTGCGACCAAACCAACCGCGGGTGGTGGGCACAGGCTCGTGAGGGCCGTCGATGACGCCGTTGCCAACGTCGCCGTTGGCAACCACGTCTCTGTTCTTCTTGTTCTTCTTGCCTCCCGCAATGCCGGTGCAAAGAAGAATCTGCGCAATGAAGAGGGCGGCATAGGCGCCCCAGAGGAAACCAAAGCCGTACTTGCCAATCGAGGCGTCACGGCCAGCACGGTGGAAAGCATTGCGAGCGCGAACATACTCGGCACTGAAAAAATGTGTTAGTACATCTTGAAAGAGAAAAGGAAAGACAAGCAAAGAGAAACATACGTAATCAGCGACGCAGCGATCGTGAAGAAGAAGAGAGCAAACAGCGTGACCGAGCTGCCAATGGCAGCACCGAGACGGCCGAAGCAGGAGAAGAAGCTCGAGAAAAATGCAAGGACCTCAAAGAAGAGGGTAATGAGGAGGAACACCCAGCCGAAACGGCCCATGTAGTAGTAGTACTTGGACGTTGTGTCGCCGCCGTGCGAGCCCGTCAGCTCCGAAGGCGCATTCTGAGGGTTGCTGCTCCAAGCCTGGCCAAACGGAGGCGCAGGGTGCGACTTGCCGCAGTCCTGGTTGTTGTCGCCGCAGAAATACAAATACGTCCACTGCGTGATGTCCTTTGCGCCCGTAATGCCAGACGTGTCGGCGCGCAGGAAGTATGTGTGCTTAAGCGGCGTCACATTGGACACACCCGCCAGAATGATAAAGAAAAGGAAAAGGATAGACGTTCCCAGCAGGATGATGGACGTCAGTCCAAGCGGCGCCTCTGGAGGAGAGAAATCATGTTAGTTAACAGCTCTGGACATCCATTGTCGAAAAGCAACGAGCTGCAGTCGTGATACTCACGTCGAAGACCCATTGCGAAAAGCTGTGCGACGAGAACAAAAATAAGCAGAGACAACAAAATTCAGGTGCAAATGCCGGAGAGGGGGTATATGTCGCAAGGAAATAGTATTATATGCAAGGCGATCCCACACGGTGGACAGAAGTCGGATAATTAGTTGCAGGTTGCAGGGGTGATGCTGGGTGGGCTGCAGTACCGTGGTGATGTCAAGCGAAGAATGTTAAGAAAAACAAAGGAGGGGAAGAGAAGAAAAAAAACGAGAAACGGAGAGGGAGGAAAGAAGAGATGGAAATTGGGCACGGAAGGAACGCGGGCATGGGGGGTAATTAAGACAAAGGGAAGGGACGGGATGAGCGTGTGACTTTTTGGAATTGGTACTCCCCAGCGACCTCGGCCGAGAAAGGAAAGCGCCCAGCGACCAGCGCGATGGGCATTATTGATGTCGGTCGCTCCATCCTTTTTTCCCTCTACGACTACATACAAGGCTAGAACGAGGCAATGACGAACTGGCTTGAGCAGGGAAGGTACGGGTGGCGCTGTTGCCGCGTCAAGCGGTGAGTTTACATGTATCTTGGAAGTATTGGGCACCAACCTGAACGAGGCAAAGTGACAGAGGAAGGTGCGATCGAGCAAACGCTATGGCAGCTGAGCAGGCGGCCGCCTTCCATTGCCGAAAAAAAAATGTTCCAAAGATCTACAATGAAAAAGATGCGGTAAGAAGCAACTACAATTGAGAGACCGCATAGCACACCCAGGCAGAGGCAGGCTCATGGGAGGGAGCAAAACGGGTAGCCTAATGGTATGACGACAGCGTACGCGCAAAAGTTCCAAAACACCTGTTCCAATTAGGCATAGCGTGCCTGTGCGATTGACGAGCAGCCGGGTCGATCGACGACAATACCTGTGAGACAATGCAATTTGCAGGGCAGATCATTGTACCTTTTTTTCTGCGTAAGCTTTGCGGAGGACCCAGTTATCTGCCGCTAGCGCCGACCCACTGCTCTTTTTGCTCTTCTTTTACAGCAAGGAAGGAGCGCATGGATTGGACAAAGAAAATATGAAGACCAAGAACGAAAAGAACAAAACATGGGCAAGGAAACAAAATACAAACAATAAAACACAAACACATACACACAAAGAGGGGATGACGTTCAATATCCTTCCCACCAAGAAGAGAATGTACATTCATCGCCAGAAAAAAAAAAGATCCACCGCCATATCCGCTTCTTTTTTGTTCCATCGCTGCACGGTCCTTTTTGTGGCAAGTTTTTGCATTGGAACCTTGTATTCTCTCTGCTGTTTTTTTTTTTTTTTTTTTTTTTTTTTTTTTTTTTTTTT